>CM073491.1:6192500-6440000 GCA_037074585.1 Biancaea sappan
GTAATCTTACAAACGCCAAATTGCGAGTTGATAGTAAGCACACATGAGACCATCTACTAGATGCATCTATTAATACCATAAAATATCTAAATGGGCTACATAGAAGATGAATAGGTCCACATATATCACCCTATATATGTTCCAAAAATGTTAGAGATACAGTTCTAACTTTAGCTAATGATGGCTTAATAATCAATTTTTTTTATAATAATCAGTAAATAAGAATTCCTTAGATTGAAAAATTTTCATGTTTTTCAATGAGTGCCCATGTGAATTTACAATAATTTTTCACATTATTATTGATCCATGATGTCCCAACCGGTAATGCCAAATATTGAAAGTTTTTGAATCAATAAACTTATAGTTTATTGTAGCATATATCTCAATTGTATTAATTATTGTATAGTACAATCCATAAGAGAAAACAAGTAACCTTTCTAATATACTTTTTTTTTACCTAAAACAATGCTTGTAATATAAATGTATTCATTATTTTCCTCACATCCAAGTGTATAGTATTTATAGGATCATTGGCAAAGTCATCATATAGATTAACAAAATTTATCTCAATAGCTTTCTCCTTTTGTTTTATTGTTGCCTGATAAAGATCAACAAGATGTTTAGCAGCATGACAGGTATGTGACCAATGTCCATTCATACTGCAACGATAACATGAACTTTCTGCATGCTCATTTTTTTTCCTTGTGTCTTTTTTTTTCTTTCTTATTCCTCTTTTGGTAGTAAAGAACATACTTATGAGAAGAGGCATTATTTTTTCCTTGGCCATGACCACGTCATCATCCATTATTAATTATAGTTGCATTCACTTCAAGGAATGGAGCAGAACCAGTAAGACGAGTTTTTTTATTTTTCATTAATAGTTCATTATTTTGTTTAGCCACAAGAAGACATGAAATTAATTGTGATTATTTTTTAAATCTCATTTCTTGATACTGCTGTTGGAGGAGCACATTCAAGGTATGAAAGGTAGAGAAAGTTTTCTCTAACATATCCTTATAAGTAAGTTCTTCTCCGCATAATTTTAATTGAGAGCTAATACGAAACATTGCATAGTTATTTTCACTGATTGTTTAAAATCTTGCAATCGTAAATGTATTAGTTATAACGAACCTTTGGAAGAATAATAGTTTTTTGGTGGTCATATCTTTCTTTTAAAATTTTCCAAAGAACAAGTGGATCTTTCACAATAAGGTATTCAGATTTTAGTCCTTCATGAAGATGGTGACGAAGAAAAATTATCACTTTAGCACGATTTTACATTGATTTATCATTTTCTTCTTTAATGGTATCTCCAAGACTCATTGCATCAAGATAAATTTCAGCATCTATTATCCAAGATAAGTAGTTATTGCTTGAAATATCAAGAGCCACAAACTCAAGTTTTGTAAAATCTAACATGATTTTAGAATTAAATAAAACAAAACCAATGAAAACTTTTTAAGTAAGATAAAAAAATCTTACCAACATTTTTTTCCTTGTGATTTGAAAACGAATGGCCAAAAGTAAACTTGTGCTGTGAATGAAATTTTATACAATTAGAGAGAAATAACATATAAAGAAGAAAATATATTTTTTATTCAATTACTTCGTATAAACATCTATTTATAGATATACAATTATAAAGATAAATAACTTAAAAATCAAGAAGAATAAATGAAGTTCAATAATTTTAAGAGTTGAGAAACTAAATGGACATCGATAATATTGGGTGAATTTATAACTTTTTTAATTTTTATAATTTAACTTATTTTTTAATTGAGAAAAATACACATGTTCTCCTTATAATTTTTTTAATATGTAGAAATTTTCATAAATTATAAAATTTAACAAAAAGTCCTTGTAACCATTTTTTTTAATGAAAAAAATCTTTCCATCCAGTTAATACTGACAGTAATTAAAGAAACTGCCATATCAACCCAACTTTGTACAGGGTTAAAATGATGTCATTGCATTCTCCTGGACCCACACCCCACAACCCATAACCCATCAGATTTTGGTGAAATATCGCCGAGCGTGGAGGCATTCCGGAAGGTGTCAGGGATCGACGTGCTGGCTGATCTTCTGGATTTTCAGGTAAAAATACTAGCTAGAAAAACAAGTCTGGTTTAAAGTCTGGAAATGTTCATAGACCAGAAGCCTCTGCATTTACAAGTAAAGGTGGAATTTGTTCGGGATCTGCTATTGGATACAATTAAACTCCGGTCGATTTACAGGTATATTATGTCGGCTAACAGCTATTATTTTGATGCACTTTTCATTTTGTATTGAAATGAAAGAAACAGAACACGCTTTGTTTGTATCAGGCTTGAAGTATTTGAAGTGTTTAAATTTAGATAATTTAAAAGGCAGACGAAAATTGGCGAGCTTCCATCTAATTAAAATCGTATGACAATCCCTACGTTCCAAGTTTAACAGGAATTTTTAATTAATGAATTATTATTAACCATCTTTGTTTTATTTCACTTGGAAGATAGATGGGGTTTTATCTGAAGGCATTGGGATCTCTATTTAGTTAGTTATGTTTTTCTCTTATCATATACTGGTTAGGTTTACAATTGAGGTTATATGAAATACCTGAAGGGTGAGTTTTTGCCGTAAATGGTTAGTTAAAAATTCCTGTTCACCAGTTTATAGCATACAATGTTTTCCTTGATGCTTTTAAATTAGAAGAAATATACTTCTTGGTTTTCATATGCAAGAATTAGCAAAATGATTAATGATTTGCTTTACTCAATGAGCTATAGGAAGTACAGTTAAACTTTCACGAAATGCGTACATGAGTATGATAGTGCCTTTATGCATGCACATAACTATTCTGGACGATGATGTTTGTTGGATTCTACAACTGTATGAGGAGTTATAAGTTTTGTCCTTTATCCTTGAATGCTTAGGGCTGTTCTTTTACTGATTTCTCTAGTTAAATATGAGAGTAATTTTTCTTTTTAACAGTTTAGATGGGCTATGTCCTTAGTAGCTTCACAATAATTTGCATTGTAACTGTCTGTATATTGGTAGGAAATATCATGTGCTGGGAAAATCAATGAAAATAGGAGTCTAAATCAGCTGCAGCCTTTGGTTTTGCGGGAATCTGAACAGAATAATATTATTGCTCATGTTGACCAAACACCTCCTTCAAAACCCAACAATGTGGAATATACTTATACTTATGGTGCAGAATTTGTTTTGGGTGACTGCTCTCATAGAGGATTGGGGTTCTCTGATGAACAAGACAAAACCCCAACTGGTAATGAGGCATCCACTGAACAGATTGAACCCCAATCAACTTCAGTTTTAAACTCATTATCTTTTGAGAAGGATATTGATTATAATGAGGATATGAACTGTGAGTTAAGCAATCACTTGACAGAAGAGTTTCCATCAAAGGTGCCTTCCAGAAGAAATTCAGGCTTTCTGTCAATTGGAGGTCTTAAATTATACACTGAGGACATCTCAGATTATGAAAGTGATGATGATGATAATGATGAGTCACAAGACAAAGAAGACTCACAATATTATGATTCAGAAGAACTAATTAAATCAACTGAAAGCAACGACTCTGAAGACACATCTGACAGTGATTCAGACATTGATGAAGAGGTTGCTGAAGATTATCTAGAAGGAATTGGTGGTAGTGACGGCATCATAGATACAAAATGGTTGCTAGAACCAGCTTTGGATGAGTCAAATGATGATAGTTCTTCTAGCAGTTGCTATGATGAGGCTTTGGAGAAGTTGGGTGGAATGGCCCTTCAACAAGCTTCCAAGGAATATGGTATGAAGAAAGCTCAACCATGGAAGAAACATTCTGTAGACTCTAGGTCTCTAGGTTTGGATGATCTGACACTGGTGAAGGATCCAAGTACCATATCTGCTGGAAAGAAGCATGTTGAACGATTTCCTCGCTCTTGGCCTCTTCAGGCTCAAAAGAGTAAAGCTTCCAAAAAAATTCATGGTAATTTTAACAGTATCCATTTATGTCAAACATCTGATTTTTTTCTCTCCTACCCTAACTTCTGCCTTTGTAATTCAAGTAAATTGCTGAGGTTCATAGAACTTGCATTAAGTGTTAATTTGTCCAGTTAAAAGTCATGGCCTAATAACCAACGTCCTGCCTAAAATTTAAAAAATCTTTATTCTTTTAAATTCCTTACTTTGTGATGGCTGAATGGTTGGAACATGTAGTGGGGATCGGGAATAACTAGGAAGGCGACATGCATGCATTGTCATTATATTTGAGCTTCATGTCTGAGCTAAAGAGTTTCACGAATTTTGATGCTAGAAATGGATGATTTTCTGGTGACAAATTTTTTAAATATTGAAGAAAGAGATGCTAGGAGTCATGTATGCACATTAACTCCAGTAAACCTGTAATGTGGAAAAGCTCAAAAAGAAAGTAAAGATACTTTCCTGTTCATAGACTCAGTTTGATGACATTATGGATTTTTATCCGCTACATATTACTGAGGCATATCCGGTGCAGGTGAAAAAAAGAGACTTCGTAAAGAAAGAATTGCTGCCAAACGTAAAGCAAGAATGCTGCATCGTGGTGTTGATCTTGAGCAAATCAACTTGGTAAGGGAAAATAAGAATTCAGTTATACTTAATCTCCCATCTGATCCCTTGGTTATACATGCCACAGTATGTCCAGTATAGTTTTCTATTGGTTGCATTCTCTCTTAGGTTAGATTGACAGTATTACTGTGTTCACTAATTTGTATTCTATTTTTTGCTTTCTTAGTTTCTTTCTCGGATCTGTTCCACCTATGCTTGTTTTCTGCACTTTGGCTATGTAATTATGTGAAACCCTGACGCTGGATGTTACATTTAATGTTAAGAGTAGTGACTAGGAAGGCTTCTGACTTAACTGAAATGTCAAGAAAAATCCTGATAGCTTAAAATTTGACTGGCTTTTTGGTATGTAGGCATGGACACTTATCTTTGGCAACCCTAAGTCTGTGAGATTGAATTTGGGCAGTTAGATGTTTGTGTATAATTTGCATAATCTGAACAGTTGCTGTATGCGTATATGCTTCTGTAAAATACCATCAAATGTAGAAGTTGCAAGAAATTATATGCACATCCAAGATATATTTTTCATTTTGTTTAATGAGGATAAGCATAGAATACTGCTTTCAGGTTTTAGTTAGCACAGAATACCAGCATATAGGTTAGCTAAGTTTTGCATATGAGGTGGAAAGAAACAAAGAAGTATTAAAGCATGTGCAGTCATTGTAGACCTTGCATTACCCCCTTACCTATCCATTATGTTTAGAATAGCCAAAGGAAGTCCATTGTGTTAAAAAATATTTTCCATGTAAAATATGAAATTTAACATGTTGGAGTATTCAATCACTGTCAGTCAAGGGGTTGCTTTCTTACATGTTAATCTGAGTTTTCTGACCTATTAGTGTATGAAAAATCATGTCTTTCTCTGCTGGGTGATTAGCAAAGTTAATTATGTTGGACTTAAATGAGGTATGTTATGCTGTCCAAAAACATAGTGGTAGTTTTTGGACTCTGTTATATTCAGATTGTTCTCAGAATTTGATTATCAGTATAACATTTTTCCCCCTTTGTAGAAACTAGAGCAGATTGTTCTGGAGGAAGTAGATATGTTTTCCTTTCAGCCTATGCATTCTCGGGACTGTCCACAGGTGTTTTTCCACTTTTCCTCTGTTTGTTTCTTTATGTTGATTTGCTGTTAAGTGTCCATTACATTTTGTAATTGTCAGTTTAAGTTTACTTAGTCTCTCCCCTTAAATGGTTTTTTTCTTAACTTATAGAAGATTCTTAATTTCAAACAGCTGATCTTATAGCAAAAAGAAACTTCATAGGATCATAATTGGTGTATTAGAGTTAAAGTTGATATAGGTGATGTCTCTTATATCTCTCGCTATACATATATATGGAGACAAGAGAAGAATCTAGAATAATTATGATTGTCAGATGCATCTATCTATCTGTGTAACGTTGTCTGTGATTATATAATGAAGGCTGATCAATCAATACATCTGTTTGTGGGTTTGGTGCAAAACTTGCCAGTGTTAATTTATCTTTGTAAGTAAGAATTAAGCTAACAGTTTGAATTAAAATTTCAAGCTAGGAGAAAAATCAAACTACAAAGTGATTCAGTGATTAACATTAGTTTGAGGGAATTGACACCGGGATATCCTGTTAATGGCATAACAAGTTTTGAACATAAATGTAGATAATTTCAACTAATTTGATTTGCAAAGATGATGGGAACTTAAGTGGGAAGAAGTATTATCTTGAGTTACTGATGCCTCAAGGGAACTTGTTCCAAGATTGACTTTGAAGCCTCTTCTTTTGAGGGGGAAAAAGAAGAAAAAAAGAAAGAAGAAAGTTGTGGTTGAATTGTTATTCTGACTCATGGGTCCTACTAAAAAGAATTTGGATACTGTGTCTAGATGTATACTGACATTCCTTGTTATTTGTCCTACTCTGGTGTCACTTGTAAATATCGCAAAGTTTCAAGACCAATGTATTTTTGCCACAGCCTTCTGTTTTGTAATTTGTCTAGGAATACAGATGTATCATCTATAATACTTGTTGAGGCTTTGACTAGGAAATATGGGAATTGTGTTCTTTGGCCAAAACTGAGGTGAATAATTGGATGCACTGCCAAGGGAAATCAAAAAGTTTAGCTACTAGGGGTTTTTGGCTAGATGAGATGATGAACACCTTGAATATGCTAAGGCTCTGTTATGTTTGTTTTGTTAGGCTCTATTTGATCTACCTGGTCCAGGGACTGAAGAGCTATTTAAAATACCCTGTGACCATTGGCAGTTACCAATGATCATAGGTTGGATGAGTTACAGGGCTTATGCAGTTCTTATTATGGCATCAATAGGACGTGCTCACTCAACCATCCATCTAACTAGTTATGGGAAACTTCATTAACTGATATGATCCTCAACAATCCTTTACCCCAAGCCAGGCACATCATTTTCCCAGCATAATTTCTGGATAATGTCAGCCAACCCTGTCTTGCGCTCTAGGCCAGTAACATAGAAAGCTAAAATTGGATAGTGGGCCTTCAGTGAGGCTTTGATAGCTGTCTTGTGGTTTTTTGTTTTCCTATTTTAATCGATGCATGTTAGTATAGGATTATTGGTGTCAACTCTAAATTATTTATTTTAGGTTCAACGACTAGCATCGATTTATAATCTGCGGAGTAGCTGCCAAGGTTCTGGCAAAAAGAGGTAATAATCATCCCTTTCCACATTTAAAAGTGAACTTTGGTGTTTTTAAATTGTAATAAAACAAGTTTGGAATCTATTGTTTCAGATTTGTGACAATTATGAGAACGCAGTCCACATCCATGCCATCTTCAAGTGGTAGACAACGCCTGGAAAAGGTTCTATAGCATTACTTATAACATCTTGATATTCGATCAGTGCATATCCTGGATTTGCATTTCTGCATCTTCTCTAATTTTCATCAGTCTTTCAGATAATTATTCTTGTCCATTGTTATATATCTTGATATATTTGCAAATTCTCATAGTTGATACTGATTGTTGTATAAACTTCAGCTGATAGGTGGGGACGATGAGGATGCTGACTTCTCTGTCATTGACCCTATGAATATGAAGTCAGTGGGTAGACCTAGAAAATCAGGAAAGAAACATACCAAGAGAAATGGCTTGAGCCCGCTAGAATGTCAATCTTCCCAGAATAATAAATTAAAGCAACTAGGCAGCAGTAAAGCCAAGGACAAGAAAGGAAGTAGACGAAAAGTTTCATATGCTAGTCAACCTGTGTCATTTGTGTCAAGAGGTGTAATATGTTCAGAAACTGTACAGATTACAGCCACTGATTCTGAAGAGACTGATGGCATTAATAAGAAGGGCATCGCCAACAGCTCTGCTAATATAGGATCGTTTGAGGTACACACTACTGGATTTGGATCCAAAATGATGGCTAAAATGGGATATACAGGGGAGGGAGGATTAGGGAAAAATGGTCAGGGTATGGCAGAGCCCGTTGAGGTTATCCAGAGACCCAAGTCACTTGGGTTGGGTGTGGAATTCTCCAGCAACCAAGCTGAGCCATCAAGCAGAAACCCTGCTGAGCCAGCAAGAAACAAGTCTGCAAGCATTGGCTCTTTTGAAAAGCATACCAAAGGCTTTGGATCAAAGATGATGGCAAAGATGGGTTTTGTTGAAGGCATGGGATTAGGAAAAGATTCACAAGACATTACTGCTCCGTTGGCCGCTGTTAGGCTACCGAAATCACGAGGACTCGGTGCCAATGGCTAGTTTAGATGTCATTAACATTTGTTGCAGTCCTATGTTGGCCCAGAGTTAGATAGGTTCTTGCTACTCAAGGCATGTTGCAATTGATGAATGCCTACCAACAAAGAATCACATGCAGGAATTAAACTGAAGACTATGGTTGACGGAATTTATTTTTACCAATCGAGTCAATTTTTTTTGGTGAATTGCTAGCTCTATTAGTACTTATACAGTGGTTCTTTTTTACCAAAAAAAAAAAATCAACCTTTTAATTTAGGTTATTGTGGCATGACTGCCTTTGGAATTTACCTTTCAGAAAAATGAAACCTCAGTCCTGGACAGGATATGTAACTGGATTTCTAACACATCATTGTTGAATTTCCTTTTTCTCCTGATACTGCAACTGTGCCTTGCGCGTTAAGTCATTTTAACAAATCATATAGAAAAATGGCTTGCTCCTGTCTGTTTGGTTGTCGCCTTCAATGGTGATGGCGTATATAATATGTGGGTATTGTCTGACACATCCAATTTTCGAAACACAAAACATTTGGCAATTCCTTTTATGGGTTCATTGAATAGATGTGATGTTGGTTGTATTCGCACTAATGAATATACTATATATATATATATATAATTCACTTTTTCATAGATCTAAGCTATATGGCTCCTTTGATCTTTCTATACGGCTTTGTCAATGGAGAGTTAGATCCAAGCTTTAGGTACTTTATCATAATAGAAGCAATATACCCTTGGCTAAATCTAGTGGTAACTTGCCAACTAAGTTGGCTGATATTACACCAGACAAATGTTAAAACGAATTTGATTTTCACCCTTTATTCTCTTCCTGCTTTCTTCTCAAATTATTATCTGACACATCTTTGTAAATTTAGAACGTACATGATTTTACTTTTAACATAAGTTGTATTACATTAAGCGTTAGTTTCATTTAGTTATTTATTTTTTTATTGCAGGTTATAAATATTCATTTTTTTGCATGTTATAAATATTCATAGTGTGAACATACACATAGTTGTGGATTAAGGGTTTGGAACATTGCTGATATGACATTATTTTAGCTATGTTAGTTGCTTATGGGTAAAAGTTGTGTTGACATGGCAGTTTTCCTAATCTCAGTCAATGTTGACTATTAGTCAAACTAACAACCTTTGAATGAGAGTTTTTTTGCACAAAATAAAAAATTTATAAGAGTTTTTTGTTGAATTTTATAATTTATGAAGTTTTCTACACATTAAAAAAAGTTTATGGAGGCAAAGTGCATTTTTCCTATTTTAATTTGGTCTTTGTAATTTAAAAAGATATAATTGAATTTTTATTGTTTAATAGTTTTTTTTCAATTTAGTCTCTATTATTAAATTTTTATTGACATTTTAATAAATTTTGAAGCGACAACTATGTGTATGTTAACACTATGCATATTCATAAAAATTTATTAAAATGTCAATAAAAATTTAATAATAATAGAGACTAAATTAACAAATTTATTAAAATGTCAATAAAAATTAAAAAAAGACTAAATTTAAAACAACTATTAAACTATAAAAATTAAATTATATTTTTAAATTATAAAGACCAAATTAAAAAGGAAAAGATGCATTTTTTTGTCCCCATGAACTTTCCTTAATTTACAAAAAATTTTCATAAATTATAAAACTCAAGAGCTCATGTATTCATTTTATTTAAAAAAAAAAACTCTTCCATCCAATAACCGTTAATTAAACTAACAATCAATGCTAATTGACTAAAATTAAGAAAATTGTTATGTCAACACAACTTTTACACATCAATAGCTAACATGATTAAAATAATATCATGTCAACATTATCCCAAACTAATAACTCACAACTATGTGTATGTTAACACTATGAATATTTATAACACGCAATAAAAAATAAATAATTAAATGAAATTAATTATTAATGCAATACAACTTATATTAAAGTAAAATCATGTATGTTCTCAATTTACAAGACGAGTCAGATAATAATTTGAGAAGAAAGCAGGAAGAGATATAAAGGGAAAGAGTCAAATTCGTTTGAACATTTGTCTGGTGTTATATCAGCTAACTTAGTTGGCAAGTTACCACTAGATCTAGTCAAGGTTATATTGTTTCTATTATGATGAAGTAACTAAATTTTGGATCTAACTCTTCATTGACAAAGCCGTATAGAAAGACCAAAGAGGAGCCATATAGCTTAAATCTATAAAAAAAAAATAAAAAAGTAAATTATATATATATATATATATGTATGTATGTATATATAATATTAATTAGTGCGAATAAAACAAACATCACATCTATTCAATGAACCCAAAAAAGAAATCGACTAATGTTTTTTGTGTTTCTAAAAATTGGATGTGTCTGACAATACCCACATATTATATACGTCATCACCATTGAAGGCGATAACTAATAACGAAACAGACAGGAGCCAGCCATAAAGGAAATTTAACATTGATGTGTTAGAATCAAACAATCATCAGTAGCATAAATCCAGTTACATATCCTGTGCATTTCTGAAAGGAAAATTCCAGAGGCAGTCATGCCACAATAACCTAGAGTAAAAGGTTGATTTTTTTTTTTCTGTAAAAAAGAACCACTGTACAAGTACTAATAGAGCTAGCAATTCACCAATAAAAATAAATTCCGTCAACCATAGTCTTCAGTTTAATTCCTGCATGTGATTCTTTGTTGGTAGGCATTCATCAATTGCAACATGCCTTGAGTAGCAAGAACCTATCTAACTCTGGGCCAACATAGGACTGCAACAAATGTTAATGACATCTAAACTAGCCATTGGCACCGAGTCCTCGTGATTTCGGTAGCCTAACAGCGGCCAACGGAGCAGTAATGTCTTGTGAATCTTTTCCTAATCCCATGCCTTCAACAAAACCCATCTTTGCCATCATCTTTGATCCAAAGCCTTTGGTATGCTTTTCAAAAGAGCCAATGCTTGCAGAC
This sequence comes from Biancaea sappan, assembly GCA_037074585.1. Taxonomy (NCBI): domain Eukaryota; kingdom Viridiplantae; phylum Streptophyta; class Magnoliopsida; order Fabales; family Fabaceae; genus Biancaea; species Biancaea sappan. Next base: position 6,203,759 of record CM073491.1, read on the forward strand.
TTGTTTCTTGCTGGCTCAGCAGGGTTTCTGCTTGATGGCTCAGCTTGGTTGCTGGAGAATTCCACACCCAACCCAAGTGACTTGGGTCTCTGGATAACCTCAACGGGCTCTGCCATACCCTGACCATTTTTCCCTAATCCTCCCTCCCCTGTATATCCCATTTTAGCCATCATTTTGGATCCAAATCCAGTAGTGTGTACCTCAAACGATCCTATATTAGCAGAGCTGTTGGCGATGCCCTTCTTATTAATGCCATCAGTCTCTTCAGAATCAGTGGCTGTAATCTGTACAGTTTCTGAACATATTACACCTCTTGACACAAATGACACAGGTTGACTAGCATATGAAACTTTTCGTCTACTTCCTTTCTTGTCCTTGGCTTTACTGCTGCCTAGTTGCTTTAATTTATTATTCTGGGAAGATTGACATTCTAGCGGGCTCAAGCCATTTCTCTTGGTATGTTTCTTTCCTGATTTTCTAGGTCTACCCACTGACTTCATATTCATAGGGTCAATGACAGAGAAGTCAGCATCCTCATCGTCCCCACCTATCAGCTGAAGTTTATACAACAATCAGTATCAACTATGAGAATTTGCAAATATATCAAGATATATAACAATGGACAAGAATAATTATCTGAAAGACTGATGAAAATTAGAGAAGATGCAGAAATGCAAATCCAGGATATGCACTGATCGAATATCAAGATGTTATAAGTAATGCTATAGAACCTTTTCCAGGCGTTGTCTACCACTTGAAGATGGCATGGATGTGGACTGCGTTCTCATAATTGTCACAAATCTGAAACAATAGATTCCAAACTTGTTTTATTACAATTTAAAAACACCAAAGTTCACTTTTAAATGTGGAAAGGGATGATTATTACCTCTTTTTGCCAGAACCTTGGCAGCTACTCCGCAGATTATAAATCGATGCTAGTCGTTGAACCTAAAATAAATAATTTAGAGTTGACACCAATAATCCTATACTAACATGCATCGATTAAAATAGGAAAACAAAAAACCACAAGACAGCTATCAAAGCCTCACTGAAGGCCCACTATCCAATTTTAGCTTTCTATGTTACTGGCCTAGAGCGCAAGACAGGGTTGGCTGACATTATCCAGAAATTATGCTGGGAAAATGATGTGCCTGGCTTGGGGTAAAGGATTGTTGAGGATCATATCAGTTAATGAAGTTTCCCATAACTAGTTAGATGGATGGTTGAGTGAGCACGTCCTATTGATGCCATAATAAGAACTGCATAAGCCCTGTAACTCATCCAACCTATGATCATTGGTAACTGCCAATGGTCACAGGGTATTTTAAATAGCTCTTCAGTCCCTGGACCAGGTAGATCAAATAGAGCCTAACAAAACAAACATAACAGAGCCTTAGCATATTCAAGGTGTTCATCATCTCATCTAGCCAAAAACCCCTAGTAGCTAAACTTTTTGATTTCCCTTGGCAGTGCATCCAATTATTCACCTCAGTTTTGGCCAAAGAACACAATTCCCATATTTCCTAGTCAAAGCCTCAACAAGTATTATAGATGATACATCTGTATTCCTAGACAAATTACAAAACAGAAGGCTGTGGCAAAAATACATTGGTCTTGAAACTTTGCGATATTTACAAGTGACACCAGAGTAGGACAAATAACAAGGAATGTCAGTATACATCTAGACACAGTATCCAAATTCTTTTTAGTAGGACCCATGAGTCAGAATAACAATTCAACCACAACTTTCTTCTTTCTTTTTTTCTTCTTTTTCCCCCTCAAAAGAAGAGGCTTCAAAGTCAATCTTGGAACAAGTTCCCTTGAGGCATCAGTAACTCAAGATAATACTTCTTCCCACTTAAGTTCCCATCATCTTTGCAAATCAAATTAGTTGAAATTATCTACATTTATGTTCAAAACTTGTTATGCCATTAACAGGATATCCCGGTGTCAATTCCCTCAAACTAATGTTAATCACTGAATCACTTTGTAGTTTGATTTTTCTCCTAGCTTGAAATTTTAATTCAAACTGTTAGCTTAATTCTTACTTACAAAGATAAATTAACACTGGCAAGTTTTGCACCAAACCCACAAACAGATGTATTGATTGATCAGCCTTCATTATATAATCACAGACAACGTTACACAGATAGATAGATGCATCTGACAATCATAATTATTCTAGATTCTTCTCTTGTCTCCATATATATGTATAGCGAGAGATATAAGAGACATCACCTATATCAACTTTAACTCTAATACACCAATTATGATCCTATGAAGTTTCTTTTTGCTATAAGATCAGCTGTTTGAAATTAAGAATCTTCTATAAGTTAAGAAAAAAACCATTTAAGGGGAGAGACTAAGTAAACTTAAACTGACAATTACAAAATGTAATGGACACTTAACAGCAAATCAACATAAAGAAACAAACAGAGGAAAAGTGGAAAAACACCTGTGGACAGTCCCGAGAATGCATAGGCTGAAAGGAAAACATATCTACTTCCTCCAGAACAATCTGCTCTAGTTTCTACAAAGGGGGAAAAATGTTATACTGATAATCAAATTCTGAGAACAATCTGAATATAACAGAGTCCAAAAACTACCACTATGTTTTTGGACAGCATAACATACCTCATTTAAGTCCAACATAATTAACTTTGCTAATCACCCAGCAGAGAAAGACATGATTTTTCATACACTAATAGGTCAGAAAACTCAGATTAACATGTAAGAAAGCAACCCCTTGACTGACAGTGATTGAATACTCCAACATGTTAAATTTCATATTTTACATGGAAAATATTTTTTAACACAATGGACTTCCTTTGGCTATTTTAAACATAATGGATAGGCAAGGGGGTAATGCAAGGTCTACAATGACTGCACATGCTTTAATACTTCTTTGTTTCTTTCCACCTCATATGCAAAACTTAGCTAACCTATATGCTGGTATTCTGTGCTAACTAAAACCTGAAAGCAGTATTCTATGCTTATCCTCATTAAACAAAATGAAAAATATATCTTGGATGTGCATACAATTTCTTGCAACTTCTACATTTGATGGTATTTTACAGAAGCAGATATGCATACAGCAACTGTTCAGATTATGCAAATTATACACAAACATCTAACTGCCCAAATTCAATCTCACAGACTTAGGGTTGCCAAAGATAAGAGTCCATGCCTACATACCAAAAAGCCAGTCAAATTTTAAGCTATCAGGATTTTTCTTGACATTTCAGTTAAGTCAGAAGCCTTCCTAGTCACTACTCTTAACATTACATGTAATATCCTGCGTCAGAGTTTCACATAATTACATAGCCAAAGTGCAGAAAACAAGCATAGGTGGAACAGATCTGAGAGAGAAACTAGTAAAGCAAAAAATAGAATACAAATTAGTGAACAAAGTAATACTGTCAATCTAACCTAAGAGAGAATGCAACCAATAGAAAACTATACTGGACATACTGTGGCATGTATAACCAAGGGATCAGATGGGAGATTAAGTATAACTGAATTCTTATTTTCCCTTACCAAGTTGATTTGCTCAAGATCAACACCACAATGCAGCATTCTTGCTTTACGTTTGGCAGCAATTCTTTCTTTACGAAGTCTCTTTTTTTCACCTGCACCGGATATGCCTCAGTAATATGTAGTGGATAAAAATCCATAATGTTATCAAACTGAGTCTATGAACAGGAAAGTATCTTTACTTTCTTTTTGAGCTTTTCCACATTACAGGTTTACTGGAGTTAATGTGCATACATGACTCCTTGCATCTCTTTCTTCAATATTTAAAAAATTTGTCACCAGAAAATCATCCACTTCCAGCATCAAAATTCATGAAACTCTTTAGCTCAGACATGAAGCTCAAATATAATGACAATGCATGCATGTCACCTTCCTAGTTATTCCCAATCCCCACTACATGTTCCAACCATTCAGCCATCACAAAGTAAGGAATTTAAAAGAATAAAGATTTTTTAAATTTTAGGCAGGACGTTGGTTGTCAGGCCATGACTTTTAACTGGACAGATTAACATTTAATGCAAGTTCTATGAACCTCAGCAATTTACTTGAATTACAAAGGTAGAAGTTAGGGTAGGAGAGAAAAAATCAGATGTTTGACATAAATGGATACTGTTAAAATTACCATGAAATTTTTTGGAAGCTTTACTCTTTTGAGCCTGAAGAGGCCAAGAGCGAGGAAATCGTTCAACATGCTTCTTTCCAGCAGATATGGTACTTGGATCCTTCACCAGTGTCAGATCATCCAAACCTAGAGACCTAGAGTCTACAGAATGTTTCTTCCATGGTTGAGCTTTCTTCATACCATATTCCTTGGAAGCTTGTTGAAGGGCCATTCCACCCAACTTCTCCAAAGCCCCATCATAGCAACTGCTAGAAGAACTATCATCATTTGACTCATCCAAAGCAGGTTCTAGCAACCATTTTGCATCTATGATGCCATCACTACCACCAATTCCTTCTAGATAATCTTCAGCAACCTCTTCATCAATGTCTGAATCACTGTCAGATGTGTCTTCAGAGTCGTTGCTTTCAGTTGATTTAATTAGTTCTTCTGAATCATAATATTGTGAGTCTTCTTTGTCTTGTGACTCATCATTATCATCATCATCACTTTCATAATCTGAGATGTCCTCAGTGTATAATTTAAGACCTCCAATTGACAGAAAGCCTGAATTTCTTCTGGAAGGCACCTTTGATGGCAACTCTTCTGTCAAGTGATTGCTTAACTCACAGTTCATATCCTCATTATAATCAATATCCTTCTCAAAAGATAATGAGTTTAAAACTGAAGTTGATTGGGGTTCAATCTGTTCAGTGGATGCCCCATTACCAGTTGGGGTTTTGTCTTGTTCATCAGAGAACCCCAATCCTCTATGAGAGCAGTCACCCAAAACAAATTCTGCACCATAAGTATAAGTATATTCCACATTGTTGGGTTTTGAAGAAGGTGTTTGGTCAACATGAGCAATAAAATTATTCTGTTCAGATTCCCGCAAAACCAAAGGCTGCAGCTGATTTAGACTCCTATTTTCATTGATTTTCCCAGCACATGATATTTCCTACCAATATACAGACAGTTACAATGCAAATTATTGTGAAGCTACTAAGGACATAGCCCATCTAAACTGTTAAAAAGAAAAATTACTCTCATATTTAACTAGAGAAATAAGTAAAAAAACAGCCCTATGCATTCAAGGATAAAGGACAAAACTTACAACTCCTCATACAGTTGTAGAATCCAACAAACATCTTCGTCCAGAATAGTTATGTGCATGCATAAATCCACTATCATACTCAAGTACGCATTTCGTGAAAGTTTAACTGTACTTCCTATAGCTCATTGAGTAAAGCAAATCATTAACAATTTTGCTAATTCTTGCATATGAAAACCAAGAAAAGTATATTTCTTCTAATTTAAAAGCATCACGGAAAACATTGTGTGCCATAAACTGGTGAACAGGAATTTTTAACTAACCATTTAACGGCAAAAACTCACCCTTCAGGTATTTCATATAACCTCAATTGTAAACCTAACCAGTATATGATAAGAGAAAAACATAACTAACTAAATAGAGATCCCAATGCCTTCAGATAAAACCCCATCTATCTTCCAAGTGAAATAAAACAAAGATGGTTAATAATAATTCATTAATTAAAAATTCCTGTTAAACTTGGAACGTAGGGATTGTCATACGATTTTAATTAGATGGAAGCTCGCCACTTTTCGTCTGCCTTTTAAATTATCTAAATTTAAATACTTCAAATACTTCAAGCCTGATACAAACAAAGCGTGTTCTGTTTCTTTCATTTCAATACAAAATGAAAAATGCATCAAAATAATAGCTGGTAGCCGATATAATATACCTGTAAATCGACCGGAGGATACTTGTATCCAATAGCAGATCCTGAAAATATTCCACCTTTACTTGTAGATGCAGAGGCTTCTGGTCTATGAACATCTCCAGACTTTGAACCGGACTTGTTTTTCTGGCTAGCATTTTTACCTGAAATCCAAGCGGAACAGAAAATCCAAAACAATGCATTAAAGAAGCGAAAACGAAAACATAAAAGAGCCCCAGTCCCAAATGCCCTTTATCTTGGTCGCTAAAAAATGAATGAAACGAACCACCCCCATTAAAGTAATATCCGTCAAAGCAAAATCCAAAACCAAATTCAGTCAATTTCCCATCCCAATTCTCATCCTTTTACGAAAAGAAAGGAAAAGTCAGATAGAGAGAGAAAGAGGACCTGGTTTGCGGTCGAAGGACGACGAAGGAGAATGAAGCTGCCAATCAGACAAGAACCCACCGTCGACAAAGAGTGCAGATTTACCAGCGGACGAGGACGATCCTCTTCTTTGGTTCTTGGGCTTGTTTTTGCCGCCGCTGTTACTATCGGATCTTTTCTTTCTGCTTCCACCACCCATGGTTGCTTATGCCTCCGAGCTTCGCTTCGACTGGGGACGCAGTGAGGTATATATTTCTGGGGTTGGCCTTGGGGGACAAGGCATGTGTATTCCCAGGCGTGAGGTTGCATCTGGACCGTCGATTCGAGGTCCATTGGCGGTAGAATAACAACCCAAAGTTGTGGATTTACGATTGAGTCTAGAGAGAGATGGAGCAATCCTGTCTTTGTTTCGGATCGACCCGACCCGATCGGCATTTGCCAATGGAATATTCACTATAAAATTATACGTTCAGTTTCGTTATTCAGCCATTTTTCGGATTTCCACATATACGGACAGATTTTTTTTCAGTTATTTCAATTTTTTGTTATAATTTTGAAACTACCATATCTTTTGTGTCGGATTTCCACGTATACGGACGTAACGGACAGATTTTTTTTTGTTATTTCAATCTTTTGTAATTTTTTTCTTTAAACTACCATATCTTTTCTTAAAGATAAAAGTATATTTTTCATCTCTAATATTTATTTTAAATGTCAATTATATCTCTAATATTTTTTATATTAATTTCGTCTTACACATTTATCTTTTTATTTCAATTTTGCTTGAATATTAACACTGTTAATAAAGTTGTCAAAAAATGCTAACGTGAACTTTGAACAATACATAGACGCCTCCAAATGATATGTAAATTATTCAATGTGTCATATCAAATGTTTAGTTATTAATTTGCTGGGTGAACGAATGAAATGAAAAAAATATCATTTAAAGTTAAGCTTAGTCATATTTAAGACAAAATTAAAACTAAAATTAATTAGTATGATTCATTGATAATGGACAATCATATAAATAAGTCTATATCAATATTTTTTATTTATTATATTAACAATATTAGTCTGAATAATAAAATTGAAACAAATATATATATATATATATATAAAAGATGATATCGATACAAAAAAATATTATTAATAAAATAAAAAAAAAAATCGAAGCCAACGATATCAAACTTTTGCCTTTCTTAAACTACCACATTTACAAATTTGAAATTTTTTACTAATTATTTGTGAATGTTGGTAACTAATGTGTTGTTTCAAACTTAATTTGTTTAATTGATTTAAAACTAAATACTGTTAATTAAAATAAAAAAATTAAAAGAGGGGTTATACATAAAAATGTTTAATACTAGATTCCAAAATTCTCAATTAGAAACCTTGATTTTAGTTGCAAATTAATAAAAACATGTCTTGTTCTTTTTTTCATTTTAAGTGTTATTTTATATTTCTCAAGTTCTCATTGAACAGATAATCGTTCTATAGATGAACTGTAGAGTTTTACAAACATTGAAAAAAAAAAAAACAGGTAATATGTGTATTGGGAAATAAACATCAAAATTAGGATTGCTCATTACTGTAACAACCATACCAAACCAGTTATTACAACTGTTTAGAGCAAAAATGGACTAGGAAATCAATTTGAAATAACCTTTAAAACTTGTGAATGATTAAACCAATCAAAAATCAGTCGAACCGACCAAAAATCAATCGAATCAGGTAAAAATTAGTTCACTTTTTTATTTTGCTTATTTTATAATTAAATAATAAAGAAATTAATATTAGACATCAGTTAATTTTAATGAATATGTCAACATCTTTGTATTTTATAAATTTGATATGATTAGATACTATCTTGATTAATAATATTTCATTATCATTTGGTCAACTTTTGTTCTGAATTTTTTGTTATGAATGTTGTTTTGTGTAATTTGGCGTCAAATTTTATTTTTAATTGAATTTATAAACTTATATTTATAGTCTTTAATTATTTATATTATTATTTTAATATTTTAAATTAGACCAATTTAACTACAATTTAATTATTAACCATTAAATTAGTACTTTCATCGATTCAATTTTCAAAACATTAAAATATCTTATTAACAATAGCATTATGGTCGGATCGTGCTTCAAACAAACTTGGCCCATTTATAATACATATTTCTTAGAAATGCCCAATTTTAAATTGAGATTCCTTTTAAGGTCATTAAAATTGAACCACACACATTAAGACATCGAGCTCCAACACGGTTGAAGTTTTGAAAATTGAACTGGTTATTGAACCGATAAAAATACTAATCTAATGGTCAGTGATTGAACCGTAGTTAAATTGGTTTATTTTAAAATATTAAAAAAATATATACATAATTAAATGCTGTAAATATAAATTTACAAATTTAATTAAAAATAAAAGTTGATGTCAAATTATATAAAATAATATTCACAATTAAAAGTTTCTAATAAAATTTGATCAAATAACAAAGAAATATTATTAATCAATATCATATCCACTCATATCAAATCCATGAAGTACCAAAATATTGACATTTGCATTAAAATTGGCTGGTTTATAATATTGATTTCTTCACTACCTAATTATAGAATGAACAAAATTAAAAAAAAGAACAACAAAAAATTCAAGTGAACCGGTTCAACTAATTCATTTAGCATTGGTTCTACATGTTTTTGACTGATTCAATCACTTATCAATTTTAAAAATTATTTCAAACTAATTTTCGGTTTGATCCAATTCTTACAACAATGCTTCTTATTTATTTTGGTCTTAAAAAATAAAATATAAAGCCTAATTATAATTAGTATCTACAAATTTTCCTTCTCAACCTGATTTTTTAAAAATTAAAATATACCCATTATGTACTAAAATTATATGATAAGCCGATAATTAGTATCACACATGCCCCCATGACTCATTCCCTTAAAGTTATAATTGATGTTTTCGTATGAGGTTAAAATTTTACAGAAAAATAATAATAAAATAGAAAATTGAATGAAATATATATTACTGTTCATTTTTCCAGCGCTATTTATATTTAATTTTATATTTTTTCTAAATTATTTGTAAATTATTTAGACTTATCAAAAAAAAGTCTAACCAATCGGACCGTTCAACCCACTTTTTTAATAGTTGGTTTGGTTGAAAGCTAGTAAAAAAAAAAAGCTATTTGACCATGCCACCTATTACTCATTTTTTTATCTTTTATTTTTAATTTCATAAATAATACATATCGATTACTTTACTCTTTACTATGAGTTTCACTGTCTCAGTCTCTTAGACCACCCTAAAACCTTTCAGTGTCGACGTGAGGATGGGTGACAATGTGCGATGGTGCAAGCAGCGGTTGACGATGAGTTAGTGAGAGTAGAGAGAGAGAGAGAGAGAGAGAGATAGATTAAGCTGCAAGACCAAAATAAATAAATAATTAAATAATTTGTACAAGCTGACGGACTTATTTGTTTAGCTCACCAACTCACAATAAGAGAGTAATATCAATTTTTTATATTTTTATTTGTTTAAAAAATAAAAGCCCAACCCAATCCAATTTTTTTAAAAAATGTAAACAATCTAGCTCATTTTGATAAATCTAAAATTATTTGCAAGGCTACGACTGTATGGGTAGTTGGGAATAGACTTGCAATGGGGCTTTTGTTTCGCTATTTCTTATAAAGTATTCCATATGAAATTTACATTAGTTATGGTCCAACTTAAAGTTTATTAGACCTTTTTTTTTTTGAAGTTTTTTGTAGAAGGGCTTGGAAAAAGTTGTTGTAAGCCCAACTTGGTGACTTTTTAAACATGTATTTATTAGTATAGTAAGACTGACAGGATGTGGGTGTACAGCATGCTAAATAAATACAGGATTAATTACAACAATTTTTTTTTATATTTGATATTCTTCCCGTTTTAAATTTTATATTCAACTCCTCTTTATACATATATACATACATACATATATATATATATATATATATATATTTCAAGAACTCTTCTCAAATTTATTTTTCATGAAAAAAGTTAACTTTGAAATAAGAAACTATAACTTTAACAATGTCTTAAAAATTAGGCAAATTATTGAATTTGTTGAAATACGAGTTTACGATAAGTATATATTTTTAATTTTATTTTTAAAAATATATAATATAATAAATTAATAAGCATTTTCAAACTTAATCTTAATAAGCATATATTATTATATGTGTGTGTGTATAATTACTTTTTTTTTAATTGTTCTCTTATCTAATTTAGTGGCAAAAATAATTAAAAAGGAAAAAAGAAATATAACATGATAGAAAACAATTGAAAAAATATAAAAAATAAAGTTTACTAAATCTCATATAGTACGAGAAATAATTGTATTTTGTAAATAGTAATTTTTTTTTCAAAAATCGATTAATCGATTTTATTGGTTATTGATTGATTTTTTGAGTCAACTATATTAGACTAATAACCAGTTTCTAGTCAAACCAGCCGATCTGATCTGATTTTTTAATCTTGATATGACAATAAAAGCAATAAAATTTATGTTAATCTCTATAATGAAAGTGTAACTTTATATTCTTAAAAAAAATAGTACAAAATTCTAAGTATTTTTATTATTAGAGAGATAGTGTATATGGACCCAACGCCTCTGTTCTTCAACTGAAGAATAGTAGGGTGCTCCGTGGCCAACACTTTTAACAACGAAAAAAATTGTTGTTAAAATTTTTAACAACAGTAAAAATATTGCTACAAATTTTAACCTTAACACTTTTTAGTCACGATTTTAATAGTGACTAAGTAGAAAAATGCCCTGCTATTAGATAGGCGAAGAGCAGGAAATCCATTTCACGCACATATGTAGAAATTTTTTTTTTAAATGAAAATAGGGCCTGAACTTTGACTCCGTCACAATATTCAAACCCATATTACTTAGGTATAGGCTCGGTGATGCATATATCTGGAAAGTGGAAAGTGTACCTTAGCATAATATAAGAGTCAAGTATAATATTTGAAACAAAAATCTTGTAGGATGTGCGTAAATATTAACTTGCTATTTTTTTAAATCAAATTTAATAATAATTATTTCAGAACTTTTTTTTTTAGTTTGAACAATTGAACTACCAAATTCATTAGATCCCAACTATTTTGATTTGGATCAAGTTGAAACACAAAGATGTAAAATTATTTTAATGTTAATTTTTTATTTACAAAATTTGAATCTAAAATATGACTTAAAAAGAGTAAGTATCAAATTACTTGAATTCATAGTTATTAAACATTCGAGTTAATTCTTAAATTCATATGAGTTTGTGAGTTTATATCTCTAAATTAAATAAATTTGGTTATAGAATCGAAATTTAGTCAAACTCGATTAAATTTAGTCAAATTCACATAATTAATTGAGTTAGATCAATAGCAAACCAATAATCCTTTTTTTTTTATTCTAGTACCCAACCCCAAAAAAATCACATCACTCAAATTCAAAACCCAAAATTACGTTGTATGAACATGGACTTCAATTTATATTTTACTTTATTAATTTATATTTTATATAAAGAGTTAATTGAATCTAGTAAGAGAAATATCACAATAATTGAAATTAAGTAATTTTATATTAATTATAAACTAAAGTATTGTTTATATGTTAATATATATATATATATATATATATATAATTTTATTAGTTTATTAAATGAGGAAGAAACATATGTAAACTCTTACAATTTTATATTTTGAGTTTATCCCTATTCATTGAATTTTGATAAATTATTGAGTGTCACAAACTTGTTTGAATTAACTAACATTGATTCTTAAATTTAATTAAAAATAAAAAAAAAATAAACGAAGTTTTGTCACTATATAGCTACCGTATCACTGGTTGATAACCTAATTGTCGTGTTCTTTCAAATGCCATGATGATCTGTGATTAATATTTAATTTATTAGCCATGATTTCTCGTTATGACAAGTAAGATTCACCCTATTTTTTATTTTCTTTTTCGTTTAATATTCCATAAAAATGTACATGCATAATTTTAAATTTATGTTGACTATTATCTTTAATTATATACACGACACCCCCCTCCCCCAAACAAACATTTGAAAATCATTTATACCATTTTATCAATGTTCCAAGTTTCACGATTTGATGCTACCCACAGATTTAAAAAAAGGGAATGGCCTGATTATGAATTAGCCATTGGTTCAGTCACGTCAATCCTTAAAATCAATAGTGACAAAAATTAATACAAAACTAGTTAAAATTGTCAAAAATCGATAAATTGGTAAATCGGTTGAACTTATTTTTGTAAATCAAAAAATTCACTAGTTACAAAAATATAATTATTTATCACATTATATGAAATTTAGCAAGCTTTTATTTTTTTAAATTTTTTATTTATTTTCTATCATGGTATATTTTTTTATAATAATATTATTTTTATTAAAAAAATAAGATAACAGAAAAAAAAAAGCAACACACACACATATAATAATAATAATATAAGTTTACTAATATTAAGTATGAAAATCTTTATTAATTTATTATATTATATATTTTTAATATATAAAATTAAAAATATACATTTAATTATTACCGGTTTAACCATGATCAGACCAATAAATCGTAAACCAGCACCTTCGATTAAATGACTGGTCTAATTTTTAAAACATTAATACTATCGATAACAGTTTTTTTTAAATAGCTTAATAGTGAAAACTTAAAATTATTTATGCCCATTAATTGATGTTATGGTTTTCAAGACTTGATGCTGCCTGCCAATAACAATTTTTACTAGTATCCTACCGAATCTCTTGGCTAACTGATTTTTTTTTTTAATTCCAAAAACCATATGATTATGGATAATTTATAATTTTTTTTGGCATGCTTGATAATTTATAATATATATTTGTGTATTTTGTCAAGCCAAGTGTATTTAAATCCAGCTTCCTTTGATCATTGCATTAGCTGTACTTATTTGACTTTAATTTTTTGTGTTAATATTAATTTTTAAACATATGATTTTCTGTAATTAAACTATGAATTAGTTTTCTCCACGCAAAAATATTTTGTTTTGTATTAAACGTTACATAACTATATAACATTATATACCACGTATCACGAAAGAGAATTTACATTAATGTCTCTTTATTTTTTAATTATAAATTCTCTTACAATCAATTAATAGCAATATGTTACATGGATGAGCTGGTTAATTGCAACCGGTAATCAATTATGACAATTTGTAATTAGAAGTTTAATGTGGATAAATGCAATTTCATGTGTAATAAATTTCTTCAACTTTAAAGTGTTGTAATTAATCCCCTTTAATTTTCTTTTTTTTTTTCCTTGCAAATCACCTCGTCTTTATAACATTGTTAAAATCACCTTTCTATGTAAATTTTTTTTTTCTACATCACCTCTTTTTTATACATGTGGCGTCCAGCTCATCACTCAATTGTGCTCTAACATTCGTCCTCAAATTGCAATTGTCGTAGCACAATAGTTCCTATAGAACAACATTCAAACTCAAATTCTCTGTTGGACACCAAATGTCTAACAGGATATTAGACTTCACAACACTATCTAATTGGGATACATGTGGTTATGTGTATTTTGGCCATTATTTTACGTGCTTTAGGTAATGCCATTAGCTAGTCTTTGTCTTTTTTTTTTTAATGTTCCTTTTTTCTAAAATAAAAAATAAAAAAGATTAATATGAACCTGTATTGTTTTTTCAGAATATTATTTTAAGAAGTCCAAGATAATTGAGAGGGTTGACTTAGTAATTGGTTTAAATAATGATGTGTAATGAGATGCATCATTATACAATATCTAAATTTGTAGGAACATCACAGTCATTAAATACTATATCCAACAATTGTATTTTTTTGTTTTTTTTTTATTATTATTTTTTAAAAATTACATTGGTCATTTAATCAAATCTAACAGTCTTCAACAATTAATAGAATTTAAAAAAATAAAAAATAAAAAGCGAGAGAAATCACAATCATTGAACTATAATAATAAGACATAAAGCCTCCTGTACGTCAAACGTGTAAGAAGAAGTTTAGATCTCATTATGCAAATCAAAATTTTATTTTTGTCAATAATTTGTTCCGTGTATCTGTCACGACCCGTTTTCTGGGCACATGACCGGCACAATGATGAATCTCTCATCACTGTAAGCCTTCCGATAAATATATCAAATTTTCTTATCTGAAAATCATAGAGATGATTTGCATGTAATCGTAGATTATCAATTTAAAATACATTATTATACTAACATACAAGCCAAATGTCGAACCCCTGAACTAGATGTCCTAGACGATTACAGAGCAACATAATCTATAACAGAAGAGAGGTCTACCCGACAACGGGAAGGTCCAAAGTGATCTACTCCTCTAGCAGATATTCTTCGATGGCAACCTGATCTGAACAAAAAGGTTGTACAAACAATGTGAGCTTTTAAACTCAATGAGCGAATCGGCTCGCATTAATAAAATTCAAATACATTACCAGTCATGCAAGCATATCCAAAGGCTCATACTCAACCAATAGACAGAAGATAAAAATTCATCCAATTCAACAAATGTTACTAGTACTCGTCAATGGCAATATATCCCAGAGAGCGCACACAGGCCGGCTCACCAATTATGTATATTTCCACCATGACGCACAACATCATCCTTTTACATACAAGAAGATAAAAATTCATCCAATTCAACAAACGTTACTAGTACTCGTCAATGGCAATATATCCCGGAGAGCGCACACAGGCCGGCTCACCAATTATGTATATTTCCGCCATGACGCACAACCTCATCCTCTTAGCTAGGGCGCCTCACGGATTTATCACCAATCCGGGCTATATCCCTACTGAGGGAATCGTTGTCTCCACACTCATTGGTCAAGACACCCTGTCAACCGGGTTTTCCGCCTTGCCGTGAGAGGGGGTACTGTCCCGCTCAATCACAATCAATAGCATTTCATATCATAATCAGAAGCTCAATATAATATTCATCCATATAACAGGTATAGTATATAACTATATTATAGATTTATAAACCACATATCAAGATAACAATTAATCCATTTTTGAAAACATTCAAACTTCACATCATCATAAGATACTTATTTCATTTTATCCATACTTATGGATTAATTATCTCATTTAGATTCGTCATTCTGAATCCAATTTCCCCCTATGAATCTTGGGAGTGTCCTACGACATACTTTTTATCACCAGTAATGCTAAAACTCTATTAAAACGGAGTCGTTTCACTCACCTGGATTCCGTACGAATATCGCTTCTCTAAGTCATTACAGACAAGAGTTCTCAGGTGAATTTCGGTGTTCTGCTACGGAGATTTTCATGGAAGATTAGAGAAAATACGTCAGGATTGTTTTCGTACAGATACTGTTTATATGTACGGTTACTGTTCATATATACGGTTACTATTCATACGTACGGTCACTATTCATACCAGAAATAGAGAATACAATCTGTAAAAGAGTACACCAGGTAAGTTCCCAGGAAAGAGTGGAGGGTCACACTGGACACACTTAAAAACCAGGTCTTTCCTTAGCCAGAACTTTCCTAGACATGTATTCTTCACAGTTTACATTCTATTTCGGTAATCAGAGAATCAAAATAACATATAAACAGCTAAGGACAGTTTTTCTGATGTGGAAGATCAGCTAAGGCCGCAACCACAGAGCATACTTAAGAAAATAACTTCTAAAATTTGAAAGACATAGAAAGGGCATAGTATCCTTACCTAAGCTGAAAAGGAAAGGCCCAAAATCTCATAGGCCTAGCATTGAAGTAAGAGAAACTTAAGGAGAGAAGAAGAGAAGTTGAAGGTGTGAGTTTAGAAGTGAAATGGAAGGGCCTGCAAAAGTCAAGGGTACTATTTGACACTATGCATTAATAAAATATTCAATTTACTATTCATGAAAATGACATTTCTAATAATGCAGTTACTGTGCAAATCGTGGAAAAATTTTCTTTATTTACTATTGGAAACTTAAAGAGAAAACTATCCTTTCTCTTAAATCTTTAAGTTTCTTTTCAAATCAGTCCTTTCAATTTAGTCCCTGAGCGTATTTTTACACATAAAACGTCATTTTCTCCCACGAACTTCTTTCTAGTTTTCTCTTATGACCAAACCACATCTAATACTTGACATTTCGATTGTATAAATGAACAGTATCGTATACGTAAATAGTATTATATGGGTGAATAGTACCGTATACTGAAATAGTAACAGTAGTTTGTAAACAAATATTTATATTTTATTTTTTCTTGGGTATTACAGTATCAGTATAGAACTGTAATTTTTTTTAATTTATTTTTTGTTCTTTTAAGAAAAAAGAAGGAATTAATGAACATATAATTTTCCCACTTCTGCAATGCCGATGCGTAGAATTGTGTGTTTGTGAGGAAAAAAATAGATAATAGTGAGTGAATATTCTAAAGGCATAAAAAAAAAATCCACAACCTTTCAAACAAATCTCACTCACAATTAATTACAAAGCCTCTCTCATTTTATGCTCCCATGAAGTTCTCTAGAAAATATATCCGATGATACCAAGAACCTACATAATTTTGAGAATAAATATATTTAAATATATAAATAAAAGGAAGGCCATTTTCGTAGCCAACCCGAACACAACAACTTAGGAGAAAACAAATCAAAGGCTGCTCTTGAAAGCTTCACAAATTCAAATACATACTCACTCAAGCAAGAAACGGTGGGAGATGAAATTGATGTTGTGGTTAACCAAATACAAAATCAAATTTGTTTTTATTTGGGAAGTCTAACTAAAAGTGTCTTGTGGGCAACATCGCTCTTTCTTTTTTTTTCATTTTTGTTTTTCTTCCTAGACAAGTCTTCAATAATTTTTTTTTTTTGGAAAGGCACGAAACCTAGTATTATTACTTTGACCCATTATAATATCTGAGAAACAAAATATAAAGGTAAAAATATTTTTTACGTCATTAACGTTTATACTAAATTTTAATTTTATTTTTAATATTTTTTGTGTCAGTTATGTCATATATATTTTATTTTTGTTTCAAATTTACTATCTTTACTAACGTCTTTTATTTCGCTGACGGAAAATATTAACTAAATGGTTAGTAAAAAAGATATATTTGAAACAAAACTGAAACATATAGGACTCAAACCTACCATTTTCAGTTATATTATACTAACCGTCCAGTCACCATTTCCTGTTGGTGAAATAAACTGCATTAATAAAAATGATATATTTGAAAAAAAAGGTAGGACATAATTGATATAAAAAAATTTAGGGATGAAATTAAAATTTAGTGTAAATGTTAGCAACATAAAAAATATTTTTTGTCAAAATTGAGGCACTGTTTTGGAACCAAAAAAAAAGGTTTCTCACTTATTTCTAGACGCGGCCTTATTTTAGGGAAATGACTTCTGTTCAGAGCTTGGAAGGAACTCTGACTTGAACGTTGGATGAGATCATCTAACGATTTACATTAATTTTAATTTTTTTTAAATTACATGATTAATTTTTAAAAATTGAAAAAAAAATATAAAATTAGACTTGTTAAAAAAAATTAATCATGCATTTTAAAAAACGTAAAATTAATATGAGCTGCTGAATGATCTTATCCAATAATCTAGATCAGAGCTTAGAGAGAATTGTCTCCTCTAAGCCCTGTAAGAAGCTGTTTCCTTATTTTAGTGCCTAAAAGATGTTAGTATTGTTAATTTAATAAATGTTATAAATTGTAATAAAAATATTAGTTCGCTTTATTAATTTTCACACTTTTTTGAAAAACTCAAAGATGTTACTGCCCTCTTTCAAGAACCGAAAAACTAAAGGTATTAAAACAAAAACACACTTTTAAAGTCAAATTACTTTTTTCAAAGACATTTTTCTGTTAAATGATCCTCTTAATTTTTTTTTATATTCTTTAGTAACTATAAGTATATTTTTTCTTCAATTTCATATTTATATAGGTATCAAAACTCAAAAGCACATTGTACAAAGTCTTCTGCCAATTCCAGTATTCCTATGAGATCTGGGACACGTAATTAGGGCCTTAAGGTAGTTTTAGAGAAACTCGTTTTTCAATATAAAAATTGTTACTTTACATTTTTAAAAAGGGAAATATTAAAATAAAATAAACTTACGTACTAAAATTATACAAAATATTTAAAGAAACAAATTATTATTGAGATGGAGCCAAATTGCATGTTAAGCAAGATTTTTTTTTAATAAACAATCTTAAAGAAGTTAACACTCACCATATCAATTTAATGCATTTGAAAATAAATGAAATTCCCTTATCTTGTAATTTCAAAATTCAATAAATACTTTTTAAGCCACATAGGATTACTTTCAATATTTTAAAAATCAAATCAAACCAATAATTAAAACGATAAAAGTATTGATTTATAATTTTAATATTTGTCAAACCAATAATAATTAAATATATATGTATATATTTCTAATTTTATGTATTAAAAATATATAATATAATAAATTAATAGATATTTTTATATTTAATCTTAAAAAACTTATATTATTATTATTATTGTGTGTGTGTATATGTGTAATTATTTTTCTATTTTTTTTTCTTGTTTTCTTGTTTGTGGTAAAAATAACATTATTATGAAAAAAAATTAAAAAAAAATATAATATGATTGAAAAAAAAGGATAAAAGAATAAAAATTTGCTAAATTCCATATAGTATAAGAAATACTTGTATCTTTTAAGTAATAATTTTTCTTTTTTACAAAAACTAATTCACTATTTTTAACCTGTTTTTTTTTAATTTTTTGAATCAATTGAATCAAATGAGTGACCGGTTCCTGATTGAACTGGTCAGCCCATTTTGGTTCCATATTAAAGAGACACTCATCATATCAATTTAATGCATTTGAAAATATATGAAATTATCTTGTAATTTCTAATTAATCAAAGGGATTTAGCTGAAAATTAGGCTTGAATTAGGATTTTGAAGGCCTAACACTCCAAACCCAAAACCTGGAGTGCTCGGTCTCTAAAATGACCCGTAACACACGCCTTCCACATCGCTCCCTCCAATTCAATGCCCACACATGCCGTTTACCGACAACAAACTTTTTCTGTTGCCCAAGACCCAAAATAATAAAAAATTTTAAAAAAATGTTTTTCTTTTGTCTCTCTGGCCTGAACTGTGTAACGCTGTATCCGCGTTCTATAAGAACCCATGAGCCCCACCACCACACAGTGCGTTCCAAGGCACAAAGGGCTTAAGATCACGCGAACGAGTGAGAACAAGAAGAAGAGGACGAAGAGAGGGGTTAGGGAGGCAGATCCGAGACCGCGTGAGTACTTATCGGCGAGGGGACATGGCCGCCGCCGCTGACGGTGTTTTCCGGTGCGTCTTCGAGGGGTGCATCTCCGGCTACGACAACGGCGTTGAGCGGCGGCCCTACCACCGGAACTGCGGTTGCGCCCTCCACAACCAATCGCGTAATAAATCGTCGACGAACAGGTCGCCGATCTGCGGCAGCGTGTCGTATCCGATACGGAGGTCGTGGAGCGAAGGGAGCTTGGTGATGGCGGCTTTCTCTGCTCATTCCTCGCCTTCTTCTTCTCCTGCGGTCGGGGTAAGGCCTCAGATGAGCTTCGTAGATCTGGTAGGGGAGGAGCAGAACCACAAGGATTTTGTTAATTGATTAAGGTTTATGCGTTTCCTTTGTTTAGTTTGCTTTTCCTTTTTAATAATTTCAGTCCGGAATCCAGATACTAGGTCTTTGATTAGTTTGAATCTTTGTAGTAGCAAGTGAATTTGTTGAATCTGAAGTGTATGGTTTGTGGACCTGGATGAATGATGCTAATCGAATTTCTTTCGTTGTATTCGATTTGGGTTTCTTCATCCCACTCGTCCTGGTTCTTGTAATTGAACAATGCAATTCATAAATTGGGTTGCTGTTTCTGTAAATCTTCTCTGCTGAACGAACATAACATCTCTTAAGTCTCCATATCAGAGATTACAGAAGAAATATATAAATTGGTATATAAACATATACCTTTTTTATTATTTAGAATTATAATGTTTATTTTTTTGATTAACTGAGTACTTTATTTAAGAAAAAAAAGTTTAAAAGTTTTTATATCATAATTTTTTAAAATTAAGTTATTTAATGTTTAGATATATATTTAAAAAATACTTTAAAATTATGAATAGGAAATGAGGAAAGTAAAAATTTTGAATTTCATGAAATTTTAAATTATGATAGAAGATACATTTATCCTATAAAAATGTAAAATATTTTTTTAGTTATTTAAATTTAAATTTTTGTACAAAATCTTTTAAGAAGTTTAAAAAATTAGTTTAATTTTATAAGTTAAAAATATTTTTTTAAAGATTAATAAGTTGTTTATTTAAATTTATGTAAATACTATTTTTTTTGCATAAAAATATTTATATAAATAAAAAAAACTCTAATAAACTATAAATAATGTTATCTAAATGAGGCTTTCTAAAGTTAAAAGGAGTTTATAACATTTAGCTAGGATTTAGTCATGTAAAGATTGAATTCCATTCAAATATTTTATTTTTAAAAAACTAAATTGTTAATATGATTAAAATTATACTAATAATTTAGTTTCTAAAAGTATACAACTCAAATGTTAAATTAAAAAAAATTAATTTTATATATGATTTAATGTTTATATACTCTATTATATATTGTAATTGAATTAATTGATGTGTGTACATATATTTATATTTAGTTTTATAAAAAAAATTAATTTTTAGTGAGTTTATAATATATAAAGGTGAATTTATTTGATACTTAAATCATAGTGATTAAAAAATAAAAAATTATACTAAGACCGCTGATATGATTATCGGTACATAAAATATGACACAGATCTACTATCGGGTAAAATATGGAATATAAATATATCAGATATCCTCTTCTTCGAAAAATGTAATCTCATTGGGCGAAAAAGACTTTTTTTTTTAATTTCTAAATAATATATAAACAATCTCACATGATATCTTAAAACTGTGTTAAAATTGAAATGAAAAATTTTACTATCCATTATAGTCTTACTTCCTCCGAATTCGAATTAATATACGCTCTTGCAGTTGAGTGGATAATTATTAAAAAAATTGCATTGTGAATCCGTATTTGGAAAGGGATGTTAGAATATTTTGTGGGCTATTCGTTAAACGAAGAACTTCGTGACTTGGAAGAAGGGTCGTGATCATGTGGCCTGCAGCTTTGTTAAATTAAATGCGCCGAACTTTAACAGTGACTACACCATAATTTATGGGTGAGCGTAGGCAAGCCAGTGAGCCAGAGTCAAAATCTATATACATATACGATTATTAAAATATCTATCTATCTGTATATTAATTATACTCAGATGCATTGATCGCACCGTCTCCTTTAGATGCTTCCACTTACGTGTTCTACGTTTGCCCATGTTGTTCCACGCCTTGTCCTTGTGTTACATGTACTGGAAAAACAGTTCTATTTAATACTAGACAGGAAGTGTATTTTAACATTGACTGTGTTTATCATAATTTCTGTATATGTCTTTCTTTTTCATTAATGTAAATTATTATTTTTTTTGTAATGTACAAAGTTGTGAGATTTATGTACATAGTTATTTTTAAATATGAATATTAAATAATTAAAATTATTTATTTTTTAACATTTGTATGCATTAAATGTATGTTGTAAAAATACATCTAAAATAATTAATGTCTAGAAAATTTTTAAATTGTTAATAAAATAAAATTAAATAAAATGTATTAAGAGCTATTATTAAACACTTAAGAAAAAAAACTCAATAGTATTAACAAATCAAATTTAGACTTTATTGAATGTAAACAAATGTCCCTAACACTACTTCTCTTCTATACCAAAATGCTTCTTGCCAAACTTTGAATTTACCCTGACTATTATTATTATTATTATTATTATTATTATTATTATCTAATTTTTCTAAACAAATTTATTATTAAGCTAAAATATTATTTTCATTTTTTAATCTTACTTTTAAATTTCATTTCATTCCAATTCTATCCTGTAATTTTATTTAAAGGTTCATTTTTTATTTTAATTTATTACATTAAGTTTAAGTTTACCTGTTGATTTTTTATATATATTTTTCAATTTAATCATCTTAAAATTTTAATAAAATTATTCAAATGTTCCTATCTCTCAAGTACCGTTAAAATCCTTTATTAAACGAGTGTAACTTTAAATAATGCAATGACAAATTAAAATGTAAAAAAATAAAATAAAATTTAAGATAAAGTTAAAAAAAAATAAAACTCGTGTATTAGCATGTATGGTTAATTTAAGGGTGCTAAAAAATTGTGGTAAATGTTGATGGATAAAAATATTAAATATTTGTGGTTGAATTATAGTGTGCAGTGTGTAAAGTGAGAGAGAAATGACAAGGTAGGTAGGCCACATGGGATGCGTGTGGCACCTCCAAGTGTGCGGGAACAACGCATTGCACTGCACCATCATTATTAGTCATTTAACAATTACGACAAACAAACCGTCTTAAATATCTCTAAATATCTACCTCCACCCCCCCAGCACACGTGTCCAGTCTAGAGGAGTTATTTCGACTCGTGGCGGGTCAATTCGAAATTATCTATAAATAACTGATTTTGACTTAAAAGATGAGATATATTTAAAAATGTATCGGCCTATTTAACCTACAAAACAGTTGGCTTATTTTTTAAACAAAAAAATTGAATTATTTATTATAGATAATATCATTTTATCATATTTTTATATTTTATAATATTATTATTTTATATGTATAAATTGTATTTTAATAAAAAATTATTAAAATTGTTTATTAAAAAAATTTAAAATTATATTATTTAAATATATATATTTTAAATATATATATATATTTTAAAAATGACTCAAGAATTAACTCATTTAGGCCTGCATGGCATGGCACCAGCCCATGACGGACCAACTCGTTTAACAGTATTAGCTCCATCTTGAGTTCAAATTTTCTATTGAGCGCTGTACGCCTAGTAGAGTATTGAGTTCTTTAGTATCGTACGATCAAGATATAACTTACTTATTCTACATTCCCACCTAATCAAATGGTATTAAAGAGCTCAACACTTTGTGCGCCTAGCAAAAGATCCGTTTGCCCTATCTCACTTCTTGTTATGTGTAGTTTTTTAGATGTGAATTTAAAGTGCAGTTTACTAATTTTAATTTGTTTTAATATTGGAGTAAACTTATATAAAGTTTTTATATCCTCCAATAAAAATATAGTATATGTTAAAAGTTCATTAAAATTGTAAAAAATATAAAGTTATTTTTTAAAGATTATACATTTATTATGTTTTGATTGGAGAATTATATATTTATTATATTTTAATTAAAAAATTTAATAACAAATATATAAATAACTATATCTAAGTTCATTTCTTCAATATTAGCACCAATAGTGAATGATTTTTATCATTAAATATGACCGTTTAAATTTTAATCGAATGGTTTCTATTTCACTATTATATTAAAGGGTCCGAACTCTTTCTCTACTACAAAATAAAGCAATATTTTTTTTGTTAATACATATATCTTATTAGAAATAATTTGTTTGAGGCATTGAAGCTTGTCAAACACTAAAATGGTCGTCTTTATTAAAAAATATCATCGGTTAGAAGTAGTTATAACTTATAAGTAGTCAAGTTTTAGTTAAATTTCTGTTACACTTATGTAACAATTTACAGATTCAAGTTCCGATTATAAATACTGATGTACCTGCATACAGATAAAGTAATTGTCATCAAAATTTATTTGCATATTTTTCCTTGACTCACTTCTTCTAAATTTTCTTCAACCTCTTCTTTTAAAAAATTGAATTTGGATTCACCACCTTATAGATAACTAACTTATTGCACTAAAATCAACCTTCCCTGATAAAATATAGTAAAATTAAGTCGCAAGAAAATGGGAAGAATGATAAGAGAATAGTGTTGATCAATGGAAGGTGTTCATTGACTAGAATTAATTTGATTTGGTGACTTTTATAAATTAAGATAATTTTAATGGATGGAATTTTTTTCAATAATTTAATATAATCTTAATCGATTTAAATTGAATTAGATTGTGAATTTTTAATAAAATAAATTTACTAAAAATTATATAAAATATCTTTAATCTCAATCATAATATAAATATATATATATATATTTAATAAAAAATATTAAAAGCATTTTAGTACAATTTTAAACATAATGTAACTAAAAAGTTTAAATTTTATACTAAAAACTAAAAAAAATGCTAAATAATATATAAATATGTTGGAAATAAATCCTACCTTGACAGTAGAACTGTCAAAATAGGTCCAGCCAGTCGGGTTGGGCCAATTTAGCCTACTTTGTAGGTGGGCCGGGTTTCTGAAATTCAGGCCCGTTTTTTACTAGACTTTTTAGACCTGGCCCACTTAACCCGCCGGTTAGGTAGGCCAACCCGCCTAACCCTTTTTTTTTTAAATATTTTTCTACTTTACTATATATGTATATATGATGTCATTACATAAATGTAATACCCAAGAAAAATAAAATATAAATATTTGTTTACAAACTACTGTTACTATTTCAGTATACGGTACTATTCACCTGTATAATACTATACGATACTGTTCATTTATACAATTGAAATGTCAAGTACTAGATGTGGTTTGGTCATAAAAGAAAATTAGGAAGTAATTCGTAGGAGAAAATGACGTTTTATGGGTGAAAATACCCTCAGGGACTAAAGTAAAAGGACTGATTTGAAAAGAAACTTAAAGGTTTAAGGTGAAAGGATAGTTTTTCCTTTAAGTTTTCAATAGTAATAACAGAAAAATTTTCGATCTACTGCATTATTAGAAATGTCATTTTCATGAATAGTAAATTGAATATTTTATTAGCGCATAGTATCAAATAGTACCCTTGACTTTTGCTATAAATAGGCCCTTCCATTTCACTTCTAAACTCACACCTTCAACTTCTCTTCTTCTCTCCTTAAGTTTCTCTTACTCCAAAGCTAGGCGTCTGAGATTTTGGGCCTTTCCTTTTCAGCTTAGGTAAGGATAGTATGCCCTTTCTATGTCTTTCAAATTTTAGAAGTTAATTTCTTAAGTATGCTCTGTGGTTGCGGCCTTGGCTGATCTTCCACATCAGAAAAACTGTCCTTAGCTGTTTATATGTTATTTTGATTCTCTGATTACCGAAATAGAATGTAAACTGTGAAGAATACATGTCTAGGAAAGTTCTGGCTAAGGAAAGACCTGGTTTTTAAGTGTGTCCAGTGTGACCCTCCACTCTTTCCTGGGAACTTACCTGGTGTACTCTTTTACAGATTGTATTCTCTATTTCTGGTATGAATAGTATCCGTACGTATGAATAGTAACCGTATGAATAGTAACCGTATGAATAGTAACCGTACATATAAATAGTAACCGTACGTAAAAATAGTATTCATACGTATGAATAGTGACCGTATGTACAAATATTATCCGTATGTATAAATAGTATCCGTACGTATGAATAGTGACCGTATATATGAATAGTGACCGTATATATGAATAGTATCGTATGTATAAACAGTATCTGTATGAAAACAATCCTAACTTGTTTTCTCTAATCTTTCATGAAAATCTCTGTAGCGGAATACTGAAATTCATCTGTGTACTCTTATCTGTAACGACTTAGAGAAGCGATATTCGTACGGAATCCAGGTGAGTGAAACGACCCCGTTTTAATAGAGTTTTAGCATTACTGGTGATAAAAAGTATGTCGTAGGACACTCCCAAGATTCATAGGGGGAAATTGGATTCAGAATGACGAATCTAAATGAGATAATTAATCCATAAGTATGGATAAAATGAAATAAGTATCTTATGATGATGTGAAGTTTGAATGTTTTCAAAAATGGATTAATTGTTATCTTGATATGTGGTTTATAAATCCATAATATAGTTATATACTATACCTGTTATATGGATGAATATTATATTGAGCTTCTGATTATGATATGAAATGCTATTGATTGTGATTGAGCGGGACAGTACCCCCTCTCACGGCAAGGCGGAAAACCCGGTTGACAGGGTGTCTTGACCAATGAGTGTGGAGACAACGATTCCCTCAGTAGGGATATAGCCCGGATTGGTGATAAATCCGTGAGGCGCCCTAGCTAAGAGGATGAGGTTGTGCGTCATGGCGGAAATATACATAATTGGTGAGCCGGCCTGTGTGCGCTCTCCGGGATATATTGCCATTGACGAGTACTAGTAACGTTTGTTGAATTGGATGAATTTTTATCTTGTATGTAAGAGGATGATGTTGTGCGTCATGGCGGAAATATACATAATTGGTGAGCCGGCCTGTGTGCGCTCTCCGGGATATATTGCCATTGACGAGTACTAGTAACGTTTGTTGAATTGGATAAATTTTTATCTTCTGTCTATTGGTTGAGTATGAGCCTTTGGATATGCTTGCATGACTGGTAATGTATTTGAATTTTATTAATGCGAGGCCGATTCGCTCATTGAGTTTAAAAGCTCACATTGTTTGTACAACCTTTTTGTTCAGATCAGGTTGCCATCGAAGAATATCTGCTAGAGGAGTAGATCACTTTGTACCTTCCCGTTGTCGGGTAGACCTCTCTTCTGTTATAGATTATGTTGCTCTGTAATCGTCTAGGACATCTAGTTCAGGGGTTCGACATTTGGCTTGTATGTCAGTATAATAATGTATTTTAAATTGATAATCTATGATTTTCATATAAGAAAATTTGATATATTTATCGGAAGGCTTACAGTGATGAGAGATTCATCATTGTGCCGGTCATGTGCCCAGAAAACGGGTCGTGACAAAGTTGGTATCAGAGCAAAGGTTGTTAGGTCTCCTAGTGATTACAGAGCAAGGTAACCTTAGTAGGACCTCCTCTATCGTTGTGAACCCGGGCACAACTATAGAGAGATGGCTCTACTGAAGGTCCTGTAGGATGTTTTCATTTCCTTTCCCTCCGAGACTTATCTCTTCTTAAGAAGTATGTTCTCAGTTTTAGTTTTATACAGATGTGGCTACACTTTTGAACTTAGTCAAGGAAAAGTTGTTACTTGTTTTGATTCCGTTGCTGTCGGATCAAATTTTTATATGGTGGATTTTATAAGCTGAATTCATGATTGAATTTGTGTAGCTATATTATTTTAGGGTACCAGCCAATAAAAGAAACCACTTGCATTAAAAAGAAAAAAAAAACTGAAGGATTACATTGCAAAAAAGAAGAAGTTTACTCATGCATGAGTAATCTAAAAGCGAGGTGGTCTTGGATTAGGAGGGTTGTATTGTATCATCACCCCTCGACCATTCCTTGGAGCAAGGGACATAGCAATGTCGCGGAGGGTAGTGTAAATCCCATTCATACAATCAACACTTCTTTGTTGTTGATTGCAGAAGCACTGGGTAGACCAATAGAAGAACCTGTCTATTCTTGAAGTCATTTCTGCATGATTGCGTTTAGTTAACTTCTCCAGGTCTCCTATCATCTTTTTCAGATTTTTCACCTCCTGCTCTAGACAGGCGATTTTGTCCTCCGAGGTATGGCCCGTGCTAGTCTCCTCAGCTTCCTCGATCTTCTTCATTTTCTTCTCCTTCTGTTTCTCTGGAGACCCCTCAAAAGGTCTTTTGCCCTTGTCTTTGCCCAGACTTAAGTTTAAGTCGAGCTCTTCTTCCTTAGCCTCTACTGTGAGATCAATGTACTTCCTTGAGGCCATGATTTGGAAAAATTTAAAAATTTTTGTAAGAGTATGAGGCGAGAGGAATACTGGGGGATTGTAGGCTCGGAGATTATTACTCTTTGTGGTGTGGTAACTGGGAACGCTGGGATGGTTTTTATAGAGAAAAATTAGGACTTAGAGACAAAGAAGATATCTTTTCACCGCACCCCTACACGATCAACCTATGGATTTCTGCAAGCTAGAAGCCAGAAGTCTAGGGTAGGCGTGCACACCAACAATGCGTCGCATTAATGCCAAAACCACGAAAGTCAGTATTCGGTGGATTTGCGGCCGATTTTACTTGGTTTTCCCATTTCTCCCGTTGGCATTTTTCGAAATTCAAATAAGTTGACGATAGAGCCATTAAAGATTGCCTTAGATGCTTTTATGATGAACTGAAATACATTTCTCCGTTTTATTGTGTTGTTCTTAATAGCCTTCAGTTGAGTATAATATAATTGATTGAATCATGTTGTAATTACATTTATGTATGTTATTCATGCATAATGAGTGAAGGCTACGATCAAGGAGAATATGTGATGATCCTACATATACTCATAGAGATGTGAAATCAAAATGACTGGGATAGAATAAAATGTGTAGATGATGATATATCTTCATGGTTACATATACTTACATATAATGCTCTCGTGGGCAAATGAAAGGCAGTGATTTCCTTACATCATGATAATGCTTAAGGCATGTGACCGTAAGCAGTTAACTTTGTTTTAATATATTGATATACATATATTATGTGTAAATCCAGAATAAAGACACCGATCAGAATCTAAGATAAGGCTAATATGAGACTACCCGATCATAGAGGGACATCGTAATATGGGATTACAGGATAAAACAAGTTAGAGGGAGAAAATCTCAGACTGAAGAGCGTAGTTAGTCAGAACTTTGAGAAAGGTCAAGATTAGCCGAAAATTTTTTTTTGAGGAAATCTTTGACTTATGTTAATTGCATTAAATTATATTTACTATTTACTCGCATGTCCGACATTAATTGCTGGCATTGCGACGTATGTGATCTGTAAACCTTATAGCAAGCGGCGTGTAGGTTGTGGTGGCTTTAGCTCCAGGGGCTTCGGGTTGTCTATAAATCTTGTATGCCCGTTACCCTACTCATCGCACCAAGCAAACCTACTTCTTTCATTACATACCTATTTCTCAATCTCCATTCCTTTCTCATTCGAAGTTATTTCTGAGATCCCTAGAGCAATGGCCGATAATAAGTCTTTCAACTTGAATTTTGAGACTGGCCATGTAGAGCTTGATTTAAATCTAAGTCTCGGAAACAACAAAGGGAAGAGACCTGTAGACAGGTCACCAGAAATTAAGAAGAGAAAGAGGGATGTAATAGAGTTGGAGGAGGACAGTACTGCAATATCCTCAGAAAATAAGCTTGCATTCCTGGAACGTAAGATAGAGAGCCTGGAATACAAGATAGAGGACCAGAAGCGACTAATAAGTCGTCTCTTTGAAAACCAAGAGAAACTGATAAACCGTCGTTTCGGGGAACTGGCTAATCGAGTTGATAGACATTCAATGTTTGCAACTCAAAATTTTCGTGACCAACAAGCAAGGTGTATTGACTGTATGAACGGAGTGACTTATGCTCTTCGCCAAATTTCTCAGGCGCTTCCTCCAGAAACTCTTTCTAGGCTGCAACGATTAGCTTCCTCCTTAAGGTCTGAAGCACCTTCCTCTTCTAGACCTGGAGCACCTTTTACATTTCAAAAGCCTCCTCGTCCTTAATTTATTTTTCTTTTGTTTGTACCTAAAGCTACATTTGGTGTAAGCTTCACGTATTAAAATTATCTATGTACTAGAAATAAAATTTAAGTTAGTATCTAGATCTTTTTTGTTGAAGTGATTCATTTTACTGAAAGAACTTGAGGAATGAGAAGATATTGGACTTGTTATATTTCATACTTGATTCTAAAGCATAGTATAGTAATATCTTTTTGACTGAGCAGAGTTACTAAAATGATATTTCATTGCACTTCTGAGCTATGGAGGAATGCTGAATAAGTATTTTATGAACCTATAGAACTATGGGTTTGCCTCAATCATTGAAGGGATGCGACTCTATATGAGTCATTGAGGTGAGAGGAATTTTCATATATATAATTATGCGTAAGAAGTATGTTATTTACTTATCATATTTTCTAGGATTGTTCTTCCTAGAGATTTATGTAATGATTTCATTTTATATAACGCCTTCAGCTGAGAGTATCGCCTTAAGGTAGAAGGATCGCCTTCGGGCAAGAGTATTGCTTATGGCCAAAATGATGCCTTCGGGTAGGGTGCTTGTATTCGTAAAAGTTATAAGCTATGTATGTGGAAACATGTGTTCTGATATTCAATGTGAACTGGAAAGACCACGTGCCACTTTTGAGATGACACCTATTTGAGGTTTTACATAGAGACAGAGTTCGTCTCTGATCAGATGGTTTAAGTTTGGTAAGGGTTATGAGGATGAAACACTTTATGGTACAAAAGATTGTGGAAAAAAAAAATCAAACTGATGAGGAAGAGAATGTTTACCGTTTAGAAAAGGAAAGTCCAATGCAAATTATTGATAATGCGGTCTAGAGTTCACAGTCGATAGTATAGTGTTCTTGTAAATCTCACCAAGGGTGTGATGAGGTTTTGGAAGAAAGAGATACAAAGAATGAGATATAGACGAAGTAATCACACTTATTTCAGTCTTGAAATGAGTTTTGAATTCGGAGGACCGAATTCTCTTAAGGGGGTGATAATGTAATACCCAAGAAAAATAAAATATAAATATTTGTTTACAAACTACTGTTACTATTTCAGTATACGGTACTATTCACCTGTATAATACTATACGATACTGTTCATTTATACAATTGAAATGTCAAGTACTAGATGTGGTTTGGTCATAAAAGAAAATTAGGAAGTAATTCGTAGGAGAAAATGACGTTTTATGGGTGAAAATACCCTCAGGGACTAAAGTAAAAGGACTGATTTGAAAAGAAACTTAAAGGTTTAAGGTGAAAGGATAGTTTTTCCTTTAAGTTTTCAATAGTAATAACAGAAAAATTTTCGATCGTACGCGTGAGGTGCACAGTAACTGCATTATTAGAAATGTCATTTTCATGAATAGTAAATTGAATATTTTATTAGCGCATAGTATCAAATAGTACCCTTGACTTTTGCTATAAATAGGCCCTTCCATTTCACTTCTAAACTCACACCTTCAACTTCTCTTCTTCTCTCCTTAAGTTTCTCTTACTCCAAAGCTAGGCGTCTGAGATTTTGGGCCTTTCCTTTTCAGCTTAGGTAAGGATAGTATGCCCTTTCTATGTCTTTCAAATTTTAGAAGTTAATTTCTTAAGTATGCTCTGTGGTTGCGGCCTTGGCTGATCTTCCACATCAGAAAAACTGTCCTTAGCTGTTTATATGTTATTTTGATTCTCTGATTACCGAAATAGAATGTAAACTGTGAAGAATACATGTCTAGGAAAGTTCTGGCTAAGGAAAGACCTGGTTTTTAAGTGTGTCCAGTGTGACCCTCCACTCTTTCCTGGGAACTTACCTGGTGTACTCTTTTACAGATTGTATTCTCTATTTCTGGTATGAATAGTATCCGTACGTATGAATAGTAACCGTATGAATAGTAACCGTACATATAAATAGTAACCGTACGTAAAAATAGTATTCATACGTATGAATAGTGACCGTATGTACAAATATTATCCGTATGTATAAATAGTATCCGTACGTATGAATAGTGACCGTATATATGAATAGTGACCGTATATATGAATAGTATCGTATGTATAAACAGTATCTGTATGAAAACAATCCTAACTTGTTTTCTCTAATCTTTCATGAAAATCTCTGTAGCGGAATACTGAAATTCATCTGTGTACTCTTATCTGTAACGACTTAGAGAAGCGATATTCGTACGGAATCCAGGTGAGTGAAACGACCCCGTTTTAATAGAGTTTTAGCATTACTGGTGATAAAAAGTATGTCGTAGGACACTCCCAAGATTCATAGGGGGAAATTGGATTCAGAATGACGAATCTAAATGAGATAATTAATCCATAAGTATGGATAAAATGAAATAAGTATCTTATGATGATGTGAAGTTTGAATGTTTTCAAAAATGGATTAATTGTTATCTTGATATGTGGTTTATAAATCCATAATATAGTTATATACTATACCTGTTATATGGATGAATATTATATTGAGCTTCTGATTATGATATGAAATGCTATTGATTGTGATTGAGCGGGACAGTACCCCCTCTCACGGCAAGGCGGAAAACCCGGTTGACAGGGTGTCTTGACCAATGAGTGTGGAGACAACGATTCCCTCAGTAGGGATATAGCCCGGATTGGTGATAAATCCGTGAGGCGCCCTAGCTAAGAGGATGAGGTTGTGCGTCATGGCGGAAATATACATAATTGGTGAGCCGGCCTGTGTGCGCTCTCCGGGATATATTGCCATTGACGAGTACTAGTAACGTTTGTTGAATTGGATGAATTTTTATCTTGTATGTAAGAGGATGATGTTGTGCGTCATGGCGGAAATATACATAATTGGTGAGCCGGCCTGTGTGCGCTCTCCGGGATATATTGCCATTGACGAGTACTAGTAACGTTTGTTGAATTGGATAAATTTTTATCTTCTGTCTATTGGTTGAGTATGAGCCTTTGGATATGCTTGCATGACTGGTAATGTATTTGAATTTTATTAATGCGAGGCCGATTCGCTCATTGAGTTTAAAAGCTCACATTGTTTGTACAACCTTTTTGTTCAGATCAGGTTGCCATCGAAGAATATCTGCTAGAGGAGTAGATCACTTTGTACCTTCCCGTTGTCGGGTAGACCTCTCTTCTGTTATAGATTATGTTGCTCTGTAATCGTCTAGGACATCTAGTTCAGGGGTTCGACATTTGGCTTGTATGTCAGTATAATAATGTATTTTAAATTGATAATCTATGATTTTCATATAAGAAAATTTGATATATTTATCGGAAGGCTTACAGTGATGAGAGATTCATCATTGTGCCGGTCATGTGCCCAGAAAACGGGTCGTGACAATAAATGTGTATGTATTTGTATAACAATATTAATTAAATGATGAGTATTGAATGATTAGTGATGTATAAGCCTTCAATTTTTTTTTATTTTAATATTACATCTTAGAGAATATTAATAAATTATTTTGTATTGTAAGACTTTTGATACTTTTAAATTAGTTGTATTGTCCTTAAATGATTTCATTGGCTTGGATTGATTAAAAAAAATAAAAAGTATAAAAAAAGTGGACTGGCGGGTTGGCCTGTTTAGCATGTCAGCCCGCAAAAAGTGGGTCGGGCCCTCAAAATTCAGTCCGTTTTTAAAAGTGGGCCGGATTGGCCCGACCCACTTTTCTTCAGCCCACCAGCGGGCCAGCTCGAACGGGCCGGACTGGCCCACTTTGACAGCTCTACTTGATAAGTGAAGAAAAAAATAAATTTATGAAGAGATTGACCTCTAATATGTTTTGATAAAAAAATAATACGTAAAATGATACATGTGAATGATAGATGAATCTCTTCAAAAAAAAAAAAAGTGACTTATAAAGGAAGACAAAGTCAAGTTAAATTATTTAAGATATTTTGGACACAAGGTTAGTGTTCGCAATTATAGTCAAGTTAGCAATTCATTTTGTGTCAGTACTCTCTAAATGAAAATTGGACAAACTTTTATAACAAAATGTATGTTTTAATTTCATAATTAACATTGAATATCATTTATAGTTATTCAACAATTGAATCAATTCAACTATTTCTGTTCTAATTTTATTGATTTAACCTAATTATCTTATCAACTTTAATTAAATCAAAATTTGAACGCTCCAAACAAAACTGATCAGTTGTGAAGCACATATTATTTTGAATTCAAACAACCTATTTAATTCTTAATTTCTCTTTTTACGAGTACTAAAATGAGGAGAAGAAGAAGAAGAAGAAGAAGAAGAAGAAAGCTTTGCTCCTCATTTACCAAGGTTTTGAAAATTAGGTTGGTGAAGATATCGGTTCAATAGTTAATAGTTAGATATAATTGAACCAGTTTATTTTAAAATATTAAAAATATTTACCAAGGTTTTGAAAATTAGGTTGGTGAAGACATCGGTTCAATAGTTAATAGTTAGATATAATTGAACCAGTTTATTTTAAAATATTAAAAATATTTACCAAGGTTTTGAAAATTAGGTTGGTGAAGACATCGGTTCAATAGTTAATAGTTAGATATAATTGAACCAGTTTATTTTAAAATATTAAAAAAATAATATACATAAGTAAATATTATAAATATATAAATACAATAAGAAATAAAATTTGATATCAAATTACATAAAACAACATCCACAATTAAAAGTTTATAGCAAAAATTGATCAAATAATAAGGAAATATTATTAATAAATATAATGTCCATTAATATCAAATTCATAAAATATCAGTATATTGACATAGGAAGTGGATTCCCTCATGTGTACTTTTCAAGTGCATGAAGCTCAAGTTCCAACGTGGATCGTTAGATGTGTCACATTCAACGGTCCATGTTTTTTCTATTTTTTTTTTTAAAATTTCACTGATCGTCTGATCTTAGTTGATGATCATCAGATCCAATAGTCATTACATTTTTTAAAAATATGTAAAAAAGCAAAAAACAAAGGAAAAAGTAGATCTCTGGATGCGCATCCAGTGTAACGGTCTATGTTTAGACCTATTGAAAAGCGTAAGAGGGAATCCATTTCCATTGACAATATCTATTAAAATGAACTAATTTGTAATATTAATTTTTTTATTACTTAATTATAAAATAAGCAAAATTTAAAAAAATTAAAAAAATTAAGTAACTAATTTTAAAGGTTATTCTAGACATATTTTTTAATTGATTTTCACTCTAACTGATTAAATTGATCAGTTTAATCACTAACTAATTTTAAGAATTATTCCAAACATATTTATTAATTAATTTTTGATCTAACTAATTAAATCGACCGGCTCGTTTGTGTGATTTAGTCATTTACCGTTCATCTGGACTGAATAAAAAACGAAACTATTGCAATGGTCTGAAATTGCAATCGTGCTGGACTCCATTAATAGCATCTGAAAAGCAGAATCAGATGAGTGTTAGCTTTTGACTTTGTAATTAAAAGTAACGTTGGAGATGAATCTGTTGCTGCATAGAAAATTCCGCCCTCTAACACAGACAACGACTTTAATTAACAAAAATACCATAAAATCCTATCAACCTTCAAAAAGTCAGTCAATTTTTGTCTCCGGAGAATTCTATGCCATCCCATGAAATGGCAAAGCTTCATTCACTAGGAACAGCAAGAAAACACGTTAAAAACAAACAAACTACTGGCCTTAAAATATAAAGAAACTGCAAATTAGACTAACGACACTTCAAATTTGTCTAAATTATATTTAGTACATTTTTTGGAATGTCACGAAAACTGCAGATCAAGAATAGAGAAGAAAAACATAAATAAAATCATAGAATACACACAGATTTATGTGTTTTGACCAATGTGACTTAACATTAATGGATAGAGAGAAATTTTTTTATTATTCAAATAAATAATAAAAAAATTACAAAACCGTATATATTTTTTAACCTATCAATCCTCGTTCTGCTTGCACCATAGATCTTTATTTATTTTTTCTCAAGTCGTGCTTTCAAATTTCAGTTAGGTCTTAAATCCAATTCACAAGAAATTCAAGATACTCAACATTAAATATTACGTCCACTTCCTCTCTAATTTATTTTTTATCATTAAATTTAAATTTTTGTATAATGTGTTTTTTAATAATAAAATTACTTAACATCTTTTTAATATCATATAAAAATTTAATTGATCTACACAAAATAAACTGAAGGAAAGATTTTTATAATATATATATATATATATATATATATATATATACACACATTAAAATGTCAGGAGAGCGAAGTATAACTAATATTTGAAACAAGAAGACTATTAATTAAGTGCAATTTAGCATACCGTCTTGTTAAAAATAAAGTTATAGATCATCTTTTTACCCAAAGAAAAAGTATATTGTTATATATATATATATATAAATATATATAAAATATTGAGGGAGTGAAATGTAATATTTTAAATAAAAGAGGCACTAAGTATAATTTAGTCAAACTTCAAGAAAATTAATGTAATTTACCCTTTAAGTGTTACTTGTGTCTACCTTTGACAAGAACGTAACGAACCATCCAAGACTAAATTTGTCTCTATATCTACAGGAAGCATCAAGCCAAGCTTATTCCCTCTTGATTTCCTCATCATAGTTCGTGTGTGTCTGGGTATATATAGACACATACACACAGATATAGAGTTCACATCTACAAAGGTTGTAGAAGAGAATAGCAGAGAAGACAAGAGGAGGAGGTAGGAGGTGAAAATGGCCACTGGAGCAGTTCAAATGGTGTTTCAGTGTGTCTTCATCAATGGAAGCATTTCGATTCATGACATGGAGGTTCAGCGAAGGCCATACCATAAGAACTGTGGGTGTGCATTGCACAGCTTGAAGGCCACGTGTCTCTCTGTGTGCCCTAAACCCAGACTAGTCTCCTTCCTCAGGAAAACCCAGAAACTTTCCATTTCTGCAACACCTTCCACCTTCCCTTCCCCTTCTGCTCTTCTTAAAGCAGACACAAGTAGATTTAATTTCTTGTGATGAATTAACTTGGCCCTGTATATGTGTACATGTTCCAAAGTTGGCATAGTTAGGGTTTACTGAAT
This sequence comes from Biancaea sappan, assembly GCA_037074585.1. NCBI lineage: Eukaryota > Viridiplantae > Streptophyta > Magnoliopsida > Fabales > Fabaceae > Biancaea > Biancaea sappan. The sequence continues at coordinate 6,240,646 of CM073491.1, forward strand.
GTTTAGTTTTATTTCATGAGGCACTTTGTATTTCTTTGCCTCCTTAAGATTGCTGTGTATGCTAGTGACTCCGTTTGTACTGAATTATTCAGAGTATATATGAAAACACAGTCTTCATTCTGGTGAAAATGTGCCATTGTTTTTGTTATCTGTCTCACAATCTCGACTTTACGATCCAAGGGGTTTATGGTGGACTGGTATGATTTAAACCGTATATAAACGTAGGAAAACTATACAACAACAACAACATCATAGCCTTATCCCACTAAGTGGGGTCGGCTACATGGATCGCACGACGCCATTGAGCTCTATCAATGACCAACTCTTTAGATATCTAAAGAAAACTATAATTTGAATAAATCATGTCACGGATTCACGCAAAAACAGAAAAGAAAAAAATAGAGAACACACAGTTTTGCGCGTAATTCGGTCAATGTAACCTATATTTACAGATAGAAAAAATTCTTGTATCTTTAGGCAAAAAGTTCAATTTATATTATGGAACCAAAAAGAAAACATGTGTACAATAAAAATACATAACTACTCTATACTGGGTCACTACATATATCAACCAGGGGGAATTTATTTATTTTTTCCTCATTTCAGGTCGTGCTTCCAAAAAATACTATATCAGATCATAATCCGATTTGCCACATTATTCAAGGTGCTCAACCTTATAATTTTAGGATGTTAGGAAAATCACAGTGAAATAAAAAAGATAAAACAAAAATAAAAAATAAGAACATATACAAATTTACGTGATTCAATTAATGCGACAAACGTCCACAGAAGGAGATAAAGAGAAAGAGAGATTTCTTATTGTTCAAGCAAAAAACTGTTACAAATTATTCCAAACAAAAAATTGTAAACCCGTATACTCTATGTATGTATATATAATCTAATAGTATACAAAACGTAGAAACGTACCTCACCCTTCTCGCACTACAGACTTCTATTCTTTAAATTTTGAGTTGGGTCATAAATCGATTCTAGTTCACTAAAATTCAGAACATTCTAAATAGGAATCGGATGATTAAAGTCTACGAAGAGAAAAGGGGACTACAACTTCTTTCAAACTAGTGCTGCATTCTTCTGTGTACAGTGGTGTTGATTACGAATTTTCTGAAGCTGGGAAAAGATAAATACAACAGAATTTCTCATCTCTGTTAAGTCCTTTGTTCCTTTGAAACTTAAAGTCTCTTTTTCTTAGTAAAAATCTAAATACTGTCACCTTACTGGATATTGAAAGATTCATTAATTATAACAAACAGAGGATGTGCCAGCCGTGTACTAGAGCCACTGGCATGCTTTTTAATTGACAACATGAAGTCATAGGAATTAGAACGTTTTAAATTCGATTATTACTATAGATGGATTCTGTCTTGGAGCTGGAACGGCATGTTTGTGTACCCTTGTTTACAACAACAAAGTTCACAAAACAAATTCCAGCAGAGACAAAAGCGCATGTCTCAGATAGGAGAATTTACGCTGGTACTAACTTTTTGAAAAAAAAAATTTTTCACATATTAATTATTTAAAACAATATCCCTATATGCTAACTTTCTCCCAAATTCGACTCACACCTTGTCAAATTATGCATACAATTTGACTCCACACTGGTCGAATTTAGCACAATAACAGACAAACCAAGAATTCGATCAAGCCTCAATCAAATTACACTAAGAATTCAACCAACGCCTATTCAAATTCTGTGTGATAAAATTAATCTTAATATGAAGAAATTCGATCATACCATGATTGAATTTCATATATATATATATATATGAAACATATATATTTCATATATATATATATATATAATATTATAATAAATATATTAATTTTTGTAATATATATTAAATTTTAACAAATAAATATATTAAATTTAAAACTATTTTCTATATCTTTTTTCTTTTAAATTAAATTATAAATAAATTTTACATATTATTTATTTATTTATTTTTATTTAATAAGTTTCATTAATTAATAAATATATTAATAAAATATATAAATTATTGTTTTAAATGATTTAATTTTATTAATGTGTTAATAATTAATTATTGTTTTAATAAATATATAAATTATTTTAAGTGATTTTTATTATTGTTTTAAGTAGTGTGTCAGATAGGCTCCCAAAAATACTTAAATACCAAATATTTCCTAGTCAAAATCATTTTTTGACATGCTATTAGATGACTATTTTTACTGAAGTTATATTACTTGGCAGACAATAAGAAATTGTCTTTGACATTTGCAACAAAATAGTGTTGATTGTAAAAGTATCAAACTAGTAATCTGACACATAGAAATTCGACAGAAACTAGCAATTTGACAAGAAGGAATTCGACAGAGGAAAATAAGTAGAATAGACAAGTTAATTTGAAACAGTTCATGATAACACTATCAAGTATAAGACTATCGAAGGAAAATCGTCAGACGACAAGGTTTGTAACACAATATGGATTATCTTAAGAGTATATTCCTCATATAATGACCCAACTCGGGGTTGGAAATCAGTTGGCCAATCCTACGTGTCAAATGATTCAAAGTCAAGCAGTAAGTTTTGCATTGGCAAATATAAATATGGCAGGAACGAGTACTTCCATTCTGTTTTGACATGAAATTTTGAATTTGAAACCTATTTTTCCAAGTATGTCGAGAGATATGTCAAGTAATTAATGATTAATTAATTATAATTATTAGTACAGAGTGATGTTTTTCTTATGTAATTAAGTTCTTTTTTGTATGATTTACATATTGGTCATCACTAGTATCTTATATTTCATTTAAAATAAGTAATTAATGATTGATTAAAATTCAATTAGAAATTAAAATTAGTAATTATTTATTAATAATAAAATTAGTCAATAATTCAATTTTTATCTAGCAATTTATTAGCACTTTAATTATAATTAACCAATTTATTAGCAATTTATTGGCACTTTAAAAAATTAGTGCACTTTATTAAAATATTGATATAATTCACTAAGTTAGCTTTAAATAAATGACAATAAATAATAAAATATAAAATTTATGCCCTTTCTGATAATTACACATCTCAAACTATATTTGCAAACTAACATCCAAAAATTAATTATGTATCAAACTACATTTGACCAAATGTTTCCCAAACATAAATCACGTTAAACTAAACCTAGGTTTTCTTCAACCATATTCAATCAAAACTAATTTACCCCACCCACGTTTGCCCTAGACTTAATTCCCCAAGATTCATCCACAATTTATTGTGTTTTAATTATTAATTATGGAATGTTATGATAATGTTTATGATACTAGACGAGTATCACGTGTGTTTATGATAATGTTTTTTATTGAAATGTTAATGTTGTAATGATTAAATGTGTTATGTAATCTCATGTGCAACTATAGCCTTTAGGCATATTATTTAACTTTCATAGTATTTGGGTTCAACTATGGTTTCACTAAGCCGTTCACTGAGTTTTAAAACTCATACCCTTCATACACCTTTTTTTTCTGTACAAATCATTCAGTTACTAAGGAGCTCCAGTCCAAGGATTATGTTTTTTCTGTTGTCCTTTCCATTGTTGGGTCGAATTTCGTTTTAATTCTATGGGTGTGTTTAGTAATTCGGTGGGTAAACATGGGTGGGGTAAATTAGGTTTGATTGAACGTGGTTGGAGAAAATTTAGATTTAGTTGAACATGATTTATATTTGAGAGACATTTGATCAAACGCAGTTTGGTGCCCAATATAATATTTGGATGTTAGTTTGCAAATGTGGTTTGAGATGTGTAATTACCAGAAATGACAATATTTTATTATTTATTGTCATTTATTTAAAGTTAACTTAGTGAATTATATCAATGTTTTAATAAAGTGCACTAATTTTTTAAAGTGCCAATAAATTGCTAATAAATTGGTTAATTATAATTAAAATACTAATAAATTGCTAGATAAAAATCGAATTATTGACTAATTTTTTTATTAATAAATAATTACTAATTTTAATTTCTAATTGAATTTTAATCAATCATTAATTACTTATTTTAAATGAAATATAAGATACTAGTGATGACCAATATGTAAATCATACAAAAAAGAACTTAATTACATAAAAAAAAATCGCTCTGTACTAATAATTATAATTAATTAATCATTAATTACTTGGCATGTCTTATTTGAAAAAATAGGTCTCAAATTCAATTTCTCCTATCGAAACATAATAGAGGTACTCGTTCCTGCCATATTTAGATTTGCCAATGCAAAATTTACTGCTTAACTTTGAATCATTTGACACGTAGGATTGGCCAATTGATTTCCAACCCCGCGTTGGGTCATTACAGGAGGAACATACCCTTGAGATAATTCATATTGTGGTATAAACCGTGTCGTCTGATGATTTTCTTTCGACAATTTTATACTTGATGGTGTTATCGCGAACTGTTTCAAACTGACTTGTTTATTCTACTTGTTTTTCTCTGTCGAATTCCTTCTTGTCAGATTGCTGGTTTCTGTCGAATTTCTACATACCAGATTACTAGTTTGACACTATTACAATCAGCACTATTTTGTTGCAAATGTTGAAGACAATTATTTGTCGACCAAGCAATATAACTTCTATAAAAATAATTGTCTAACAGCATGTCAAAAAATGATTTTGACTAGGAAATATTTGGTATGTAAGTGTTCTTGGGAGCTTACCTAGCACACTACTTAAAACAATAACAAAAATCATTTAAAATAATTTATATATTTATTAAAACAATAATTAATTATTAACACATTAATAAAATTAAATCATTTAAAATATTTTATTAATATATTTATTAATTAATGAAACTTATTAAATAAAAATAAATAAAAAATAATATGTAAACTTTATTTATTATAATTTAATTTAAACAAAAATTTAAAAGAAAAAAGATATAGAAAATAGTTTTAAAATTTAATATATATTAAAAAATTAATATATTTATTATAATATAATATATGTATATATATTATACATATATTAAGTCGTAAGGCCTAGAGAGAGGCAGGTGTTCCCGTAGGAGATGGTCCCGATAAACCTTAGCAAACATAAAAGAATTTTAAGAAATTATTTCTTAAATATGTCTGAGTTAATAAGGAGACTTTTTAATAGAAATAGTACTAAAATCAGTTTACCCTCAACTAGTTCAACATATAATAGTAATTTAGATCAAGATGAATTTAATAATGCAGAAATCTCAATACAAGAAGCAGAAGAAAGGTTAAGAAATTAGGAAATGTCTAGGACTAGACCTAACGAGGTTTATAAACACTCAATGTTTAATTTCAAAATTCAAGATATTATTAGGACCATAGAATTTACAAGAAAGATAAGAACATCTCAAGACACAATAAGTTTATTAGATAAAGATTTAATTGATCAACACAGAAGAGAAGGATATGGTTTCATACACATAGAATTAATCTAAGTAGCGGTTAAACCTATGCATTGGTTAGGTATTAATCATCCCATACTTTACTGTTACAAGATAAACATGTTATTTCGTTCAAAGATTCAACAATTAGTTTGGTAGAGTCCAATCTCTGTGATGGACTAATCTATTTTCAATGCTTTCCAAATTATATGAAAACGTTAAGAAATATAGAAACTGCTTTACAACTACACGTTAAGACTACTAAAGGAATATTTGACAAGGGATTAGACAATCTTGTTGTCATTTTTAGGATTCACTACAAAATCTCAAAAACAAGTGTAGGAATTTCTGTTAAGAAAATGTCTCCCATGAATGAAACCATCTTAATGGAGGCTAATCTTCAAAAAATTATGATCATGACTACTTTTCTAGACACTTGGGAATTGAAAAAAATCCAACCTTCCAAGAAAATAGGATCAAAAAGTTTAAAAGGATATGTTCAATCTCCTGAAGAAAATGTTAAGCTAAATATGAAAAGATCTTAATCTTTTAGATCAAGAATATTTAGAACTCCTGAATTAGAATTCGAATATAGGTACTCTGTAGATAGCAACATAGATCTACAGTTAGTAACCCTCGAACTCTGAATACTCTAAGAGAAGTAAATTTTCAACCAAACATCCCTCAACCAGTTTATGAACCTGTTAATGAGGAACCTTCAATAGAACAAGTTAAATACTGAATTTATAAAAGATTACAACAAACCTTATAGAGAATGGTATTTTAAAACCTTTTCAATAGAACAAGTTTAATAATGGAAAGAAGAATATTATAAATATTTAGAATAGATCAAAGAAAATATTTTCTTTTTTTACCTAGTTTAGCATGTACTGTCAAAACAATAATATCAATAATCCCTTTGTAGAAGACACCAAAACGATCAATACACATAGTAGAATAACTGTAGAATGAGATACAACGTTAGGTCAAAGAATTATATCTGTTCATCCACCTTTAGAAAATTTAAAAATTTCAAAAGGTAGTTCAGAATTAGAAGCCACTCCGTTCAAAACAATAGAAGGAAATGAAGATCAACCAAGTCAAAAGAAAGATGTTAAGAATATAGAATCTCAAACCAACTATACCAATTTAGCCCTCAACACCATAAGGAAACAGCTTGATAGAATAGAAAACGTGATCAATAACAAAACCTTAGAAGCCTCAACAAGTACCTCTTTTCAAAACAAAATTAGTTCATCAGTTCTACAACAACCTCTGTACAAAATACCAATCTTGACAAGAGAAGAATTAAGATTAATAAATTTAGGAAAAATTTTCAAACTTAGTTGAAGAAATTACCAAAAGACTAGATCAACTAAATGTGTCAAACAATAGATCAAAAGGTCATCAACTCATCACTATATCAAAAAACATTAACCTAGAAAATGATCAAAATTTAAATAGGATAAAGTTCAGAAATCCAAGACCAATAATAAGAAACTACTGTCGAAAACCTAGTTACCCAGACACTCAATATGAAGAAAATACCCTAGTTATAGAAGCTAGTTATTCAGGCCATTCAATAATAGAATGAAACATTAATGGTCATAAAGAACATCAAATTTTAGGAATAATTCAAAACATGTCAATATGCGCTACCGCATACAAGATCAAAAATAATAGTGAAAGAAATATAGTTACAATGTTAACAATAGGATTTACTGGTCAATTAAACGGTTGGTGGGATAACTATCTCACTGAAAGCGATAGATCAACAATTAAGTTTGCAATTAGGAAAGAAGTAAATGGTCAATTAGTAGAAGTTCAAGATGGAGTAGCAATGTTAATTTATGCTTTAACAAAACACTTTGTAGGAAACCCCATAAATTTTTAACAGAGAATAGCTAATCAATTGGTTAATCTCAAATATCCAACGATGTTTGATTTTAGGTAGTATAAAGATATGTTCCTTACTAAGTTATATACAAGATCCAATAGTAATACAAACTATTGGAAAGAAAGATTTTTAGGTGGTTTACCAAACTTGTTTGCAGAAAGAGTTAAAGAAAGTATCAAAAAATAATGTAATAATATAATACCCTATCAACACATGACTTTTGGAGAATTAATAAATTATGTTACTAACGAAGCTATCACATTATGTAATGACATGAAGCTTCAATACAAACTCAAAACTAAATTCAAAAGTAATCGTAGAGAGTTAGAAAATTTATGTGATCAATATGGAATTGAAAAGATTCAAACCCCTTCTTCAAAACATAAAAAACATAGCAAGTTAGAAAAATACAAGTTAGTTAGAAAAATGTATCGTAGATACCCTGACAAGCCTGTTAGATCATTCTAAACAAACAAAATCCTCACAACTCCAAGAAATTAAGGCAACAAAGTTCAAAACATCATAGGCAAATAACTGACCGCAAACATATAGTTTGTTTTAAATGTGAGAGGTATGATCATATTTCAAAACACTGTCAACTTAAGAAAAAGATAAATTTGTTGGAAATAGATAATAAATACAAACAAAGTCTAATGAGTATCTTATTAGAAGATCAAAAATTTGAGTCAAAATATGACACAGATAGTGGTAGTGATCAAAATGAAATTTATCAAATAGTTCATCAAGATAGATCATTAAATAATTCAAAATCTAAAGACGAAAGTCATTCAAAAGAAATAAGAATTTGTAGTTGTCAAGAATGTTCAAAAACTATTAATGTAATCAATAGAGATAAGATTCAAACTCTAGTAGAAATAATAGACAAAATAGATAATGAAGAAATTATGAAAGAATATTTGTTAAAAATTAAGGACATAATAGATTCAGAAGAATCCCAACCAAAGCTAGAAGTTAAATCCTACAACGTTCAAGAAATAATCAATAGGTTATAGAATAACCCAGCTGAAGAAGAAATAATCAATAGGTTACAGAATAACCTAGCCGAAGATAAAGTTACAATAAAGGAGTTAAAAGAAGAGATCTAAATTATTAAAGAAGAGATTCAACTATTAAAACAAAAAAATATGAATTTATGTTTAGATATTTTAAGTATAATGGCTAACAAAGATGTTAAGCAAAACAATGATCAAGAAGACACCCTAGAAAGTAGTTCAAAACCTAGTGATTATTATTTAAATATAATCTCTAGAATTCAAGTTCAAAAATGATACTATCAAGTTACCTTAACTATCAATAAAAATTATAGTTTAAAAATGATCGCTCTAATGGATTCAGGAGTAGATCTAAACTGTGTTCAATAAGGGTTAATTCTCACTCAATACTATGAAAAAACCACTGAAAGCTTTAGCGGCGCAGGAGGTAATCAACTACCTATTAAGTACAAATTATCAAATGCCAAGATATGTAATCAATGCATCTGTTTCAATACAACTTTTGTTTTAGTTAGGAATTTAAACGAACCAATGATTTTAGGAACACCCTTTATGACTTTAATTTACCCTTTTAAGGTTTCAAAATTAGGAATTTCAACAGAAGTCTCAGGTAAAAAATTTGTTTTGAATTTTTAAACCCGTCAAAAACCAAAGATGTTAATTTACTCAAATCATTAGCTGTTTCAAAATTAAATTTAATAACTAGAAAACAAAATCAGATCAAAATGTTAAATAAAAAAATATTTCAAAAAAATAGAAGTACAGATAGAAAAACCTCAAGTTAATGATAGGATCTCTCTTGTTCAACAAAAATTTTGAAAAAGAAATATACTCAGAACGCCCAAATGCGTTTTGTGATAGGAAAAAGCATATAGTCTCACTACCCTATGAGCCAGGTTTTACAGAAGACAAGGTTCCAATTAAAGCCAGGCCCATCCAAATGAATAAAGAAATTTTAGAATATTGCAAAAAAGAAATTCAAGATTTGTTAAACAAAAAGTTAATTAGAAATAGAAAATCTTCTTGGAGTTGCTCAGTCTTCTATGTTCAAAACCAAGCAAAAATAGAATGAGGAGCCCCTCGCATGGTTATCAACTACAAACCCATTAATAAAGTGTTAAGATAGATTAAGTACCCTATCCCGGATAAAGGAGACCTAATCTCACGAGTTCAACAAGCCTCTTTGTTTTCAAAATTTGATATGAAATCTGGCTATTACCAAATCCAAATAACAGAACTTGATAGGTACAAAACGGCTTTTACCGTTCCATTTGGTCATTACGAATGGAATGTTATGTCATTCGGTCTCAAAAATACTCCTTCAGAATTTCAAAACATCATAAATGATATTTTCAATTCTTACACTCAGTTCACAATAGTTTATGTAAATGATGTTTTAATATTCTCTAGATCAATAGAACAACATTTTAGGCACCTTGATCAATTTTATGAAATTGTTAAGAAAAATGGTTTAGTATTTTCGGTTAACAAAATGAAACTGTTCCAAACTAAAATTAGATTTTTAGGAAATGATATTTATCAAGGAATGATCAAACCTATTAGTAGATCCATAGAATTTGTTAACAAATTTTCAGATGAAATTACTTATAAGAATCAATTACAAAGATTTTTAGGATGTCTCAATTATGTTGCAGATTTTGTTCAAGATTTAAGAATTATTTGTAAACCTTTATACCAAAGGCTAAGAAAGAAAGCCCCAGCTTGGGATAGTTCAATGACTAAAATTGTCAAAACCCTAAAAACTAAGGTCAAGAATCTACCCTGTTTAGGAATCCCAGATCCAAAAGCCTTCATGATAGTCGAGATAAACGCCTCAGACTTAGGATATGGAGGAAATACTCAAACAAAAACCCAAAAATAGTGATAAAGAACAAGTAGTTAAGTATTATTCAAGAATATGGACAGAAGCTTAAGAAAAATTGTAATATCCCAAGAATTTATATGAATATTTAAAATCTATTTGAAGTTTATTGAAAAATTTAATTACATGAAAATGTTCTTTTGACTTAGTGAAGGAAATTTGGAATAGAAATTTCAAAATTTTAATTTGGGAAATTTTTACAAATTCTCAAGGGCTAAAATGAAAAGAAAAGAAAGTATGGAGTACTTTTGAGAAATGACCAAGTAGGAACCCGAGAAGGAGAATAGAGCTTATGGGAATGAATTATGAGTCCAGTACCAAAAGGATGATTGATTCGAGGTTAAAGTGGAGTTTGAGACTTTGAGAGGGACTAAAGTGAAATAAGAAAATTGTGGGGCACTTAAGATTTAGAATCACCCGAGGTGAGATTTTATGAATTTGCTTTTACTAGTCTTGACTGAGGGTCAACTGAAGAGCAAGTGATAATTTTACCCCGGGCGAGTATATAGGTGGCCTCACCTATTTTTCTTCATTTTCTCCTTTCCTCTCTCTCTCTTCACCTTCTCTCCTCTCTTTCTCTCTCTACACTCGAACTCCACAACCGGGCTTGGAGGGTGGATCTCGGGCTACGGGGTGAGCCTCTAGGAGCCAAGCAACGTAGGGAAAGCAAGGAATCGAGGTAGAAATTTTTATTTCTCAAGCTTTTCCCTATTTTCTAGTTTTAAGAAAGTTTGGGGTAAAAATCGAGATTCCGGCTTTGTTTCTTGATTAAAATTGGTGTTTTTGGTGTCTAAATGCTCCTTAGACATTAAGGGTGAGATCCTATGGAAGAAATCATGGAAAACGGTGGAGATTTGGCCGGATCTGAGCCAAATCAGAAAAGAATCGCGAAAGGTCGCGATCATGGCGCCCAGGCGCCAAGGTTCAGAAGATTTTGGGAAGGAAGAAGGGCTTGGCGCCCAGGCGCCAGGCTTGTATTGGCGCCCAGGCGCCAGATGTACTGAAAAACCTTAGCTTATTTTAATCAGTCATAACTTCTTCATCCGGACTCCGTTTTGGGCAAACTTTATATCGTTGGAAAGCTCTTTGAGTCTAGTTTCCAATGCTATAAGTTTCATTTAGATATTCATTACCGGTTAGGAGTTATGACTTAAGATGTGAGTAAAGGTCGAGAGTAGTGATAGGAAATTTCTCTATTTTGTAACCCTAACGGTTTTTACCTGGTTACAATAGGGATGGTTGAGGCGCAAGGTGGGAGCGCCGAGAGCGTGGAATCTAGGTGAGTAGGCAACCTTACAAAATTAATTTACTAAACTAGTCAAAGCACAATATAAATCCCATTTGCGTTATTTGTGAAATTGAGAAGATTATCAGTGTGTGTTCAGGTTGAGAAAAAGTACAATATCATTGGAAGGTATTTTATTACCTTTGTGAATTGATTTCTCTAGTTGACTCAATTAATAATATATGATGATTGCTATGATTGATGATAGACATTCAAGGGAATAAAAGTATGTGTAAATTAATTTATTTCATAGTAATTATATTGTGATAAATTCTCACTATTCTATTGATAAGCAAAAGATCTACGGGATCTAATACACGACTTTGAAAGGGTTAGAGTTCCTTACTACTCGGTGTATAATTGTGAAAATTAATACATGAGTTTGAAAGGGTTAGAGTCCCATACTACTCGGTGTATCACTGTGAAAATCTATGCACGAGTTTGAAAGGGTTAGAGTCTTATACTACTTGGTGTATAATTGTGAAAATCTATGCATGAGTTTGAAAGGGTTAGAGTCCCATACCACTCAGTGTATAACTGTGAAAACCTATGCACAAAGAGTTTGAAGGTTAAATTCTCAAGTCACTCAGTGCAAGTATTTATGGCACATAATGCAAAGTGATTGAGGGATTGATCACCCAAGAAATCATATGCAAATTTAGACAAATGTAATACTATAATTATTTAAAATAAATGATAGATTGATTATATTAGTAAATGTGGTATTTGTGCTTGTGATATTTTCATGTACAGTTGTTTACTCACTGAGTTTTGATTAACTCACACTCTCTATGATTATCTTTTCAGATACAGTAGTTAAGGAGGAGAATTTATAGCCTTTAAGGATATACTCCACTTTTGTCTGGTAAACAATTGGTAAGGAATAGGAAATGCTCTGTAATCTAGTAGGTCACCTATGCTTGGGAGGTTGTATAGTACTGTATAGTGTATGAATGTTAAATATTTTCTGAATATGTATACAAAACATCTTTCTTGGAAAATTTATGATTCACATAATTATGGATATTAAGAATGTTCATAGAGATTAAGGGGTACCACGGAAGTACACCTTAGTTATTTTATGTTTATTTCACATGTAAATTTTAGGATGTGACAAAAATATTCAACGATCAAAAGAGAAATTTTATCTATAGTGCTAAGTATCACAAAATTTCAAAAAGAATTGTTCAATAAACATTTTCTTTTAAAAATGAATTGCAAAGCTGCAAAAAGTGTTTTCAAAAAAGATGTTCAAAATTTGGTTTCAAAACATATTTTTGCCCAATGGCAAGCAATACTCTCATGTTTTGATTTTGAAATTCAACACATCAAAGGAAAATAAAATACTCTACCAGATTTTCTCACAAGAGAATTCTTGCAGGAAAAATCAAGAAATGAAGAAAAAAAATCAAAAGAAGTTAGTAAAGATCAATACGGATCCCCACTGAGTCCTTCAACATCGCCAATACTAGCTCCAACACCGCTTAATATACGCCCTTCCGGCAGTGATATTAGACCATGAGGCATTAGACTTCCTCTCTTTCAATATTTTCTCAAAATCGTTTTGTTCCATTAACCTACAATCAAGCCTTAGCAACCCCCTCATCCTCTTAACAAATCACCCTAGTTCAAAAATAAAAAATGGTTCCACTTACTCCTGCAAAAAATTCTGTTCAAAATATCTCTCAAAAGGATGATATGTTAAAAAGGACTGTGATGCTCCAATAATGGCAGTTGAACCAGAATGGATTCTAACACCTGAAACAACTGCTAGAGAAGTAGCTCAAAAAGCTTTTAAAGAAGGATGGTATTTTCATCCGTCAACCCCAGAAAAATCAAGAGTATTCTATGAGTTCATTTTGGTTGATACCAATTCAATAACATTTACTCATGAATACGATCCTCAAAATCCTTCCAGAATTCAATACTCGAAAATAAAGATCAATCACGTCATAATCCTTGCTCAATGGAACAAATCCTCATACACTGAACAATCCTTTTCAAGACAGTTCAATCCTCAAACCTATAACTATTCGGATTACCGAATAGCCTGGTTCAACATATTACTTATCCGTCCATTTTCTCACTCCTGGTTTACCTAGTTCAATAAAGGTCAAAAGGAATTTTCAGCCTGGTTCTCGGAATGGTTTTATTTCTTTGGACCAACTGCAGATTTTCTTCCTCAATATGCTAAAGAAGCTTATCAATACTTTTTAGTTCAAACCGATTTTACTCCTGGAACTGACTTGTTACAATTGTTTGCAAATTTCGAAACTCCTTGGATCATGACCTGAGATTTCAATTTCAAAACCAAGACAAAATCTGGTTATCCAACCTACTTATCTAGAACGTTCAATATAAAATGATGGTCAAACTATAACCCCCATATGCTCAATAAAAAAGATGTTGAAAAATGGCTTACTCAAAATCCTCATCTTCAAAAATACCAACAGAATGTTCAACAACATTCTCCATGTTTAGCCTCAAAATTGCAAATAATGGGAGAATTAGCCACAGCTCAATCAGAAGAAGAGTTCAACCAGTTGCTCCAAATCCTTGCTGACAAAGCACCAACCGAAAAGGCTCCGTTAGTAAGATCTAATCCAGAAGTTCAAAGCCCGTTTCAAAATGAAAATGACTATTTCAACATCGATTTAGCTCATCTTAGTCAATTCTGACTATGGTTTAGTTAAACCGTTAGTACATCAAAACAAAAAAAAAAGCCAGTTCAAAAACTGTATTTGACGTCAGTCAAAAGATGCTCATCAAGTGACAGACAAAACTTTTGAAAAAGCAGCATCGACATAAGATGACAAAGAAACTTTTCAATAGAAGCCGCCCTTGTGATCAATATTCCGGATTCCAACCAAGTTCAAATCCGCGGACTCCAGAACCTCTGAAATCCACGGACTTCAAGCTTGCTAAAATCCGACCTCTTAGTTCTATAAATTGTGAAGTAGTTCAATTGTATAGACAGAACATTATAGAGTGAAAATAGAGAGACTCTAGAGCAAAACTTTATTCTATAATCAATTCTGCAATTTCAAAGTTTGTGCTTCAAATCTTGTATGTTTATTTTCAATATCAATATGAGAATTTCGTTGCATCAATATATTCCAATACCTTTTATTGATTTAATGCTTATTGTTAAGTTTGAATACTTTGTTTATTTCAATATTAGTAAAATATATATTGTTATAGAAGATGTTTCAATAAATTTTCAAGATGTTATGTTAAATAATGATTCTGAATTCGAATATATGTACTCTAATCAAAACTAAATTTATAATTATATATATATATATATATATGTTTCATATATATATATGAAATTCGATCATGGTATGATCAAATTTCTTCCTGTTAAGATTAATTACATCACACAGAATTCGACCAAGCGTTAGTCTAATTTTTAGTGTAATTCGACTGACGCCTGGTCAAATTCTTGGCTTGTCTATTTTTTGTCTTGAATTCGACCAATGTAGAGTTGAATTGTATGCATAATTCGATTGGGTGTGAGTCGAATTTGGAAAAAAAATTAGTATATAAGGAAATTGTTTTGAATACTTAGTATGTGAGGAATATTTTCTCAAAAAGTTAGTACCCGCATAAATTCTCCCTATATACTGAGTTTTTTTAAAAAAAAATTAGTTTGATAACCTAGTTTTTTATTACTTGTGTGAAAGAGAGTAACTTGAATTTCCAAAGAGCGAATTCACTACTGGGCATTTGCTGGTCCAATATGAGTCGTGGCCTAGATTTCAGCATTCTTTTAAAAGAAAAAAGAACATTTTGAAATCTAAGTCATTGTTTGTCCAATTTGAGTCGTTGACGGCTTAGATTTCAATATCTTTTTTCTAAAAAAAATAACAACAACAACATCTTAAAATCTAGACCGATGGTTTCTTTTTTTTTTTTTCCTAAAAAAGAAAACAATATTTTGAAATCTATAATGTTGGTTGTGAAAACTAAAATTCCAAATTAAGGCAAACACCATGCTAAATTAGAAAAAACAAGTAATCCACCGCTCAATAAATCCTTGGAGATTGAGTTCATAATCTATGCAAGAACGATGACATTGTCACAATCCCACAAGATTCTCAAATCTTCAGCCATCAATTCTCTTATTCAGCCATCAACGAACCTTGGCTTATTTTTTCCAATAGTGAAATCTTCATCGCCCTGCTCCACATAACATAATTTTCAACCCCAAAAAGTTGAAAAAAATAGGAGGGAGACGTCGAGAGTGTCTGATTGTTGGAAGAAGAGTGAATGATGCATCTCGATCTTGGTCACTCTCCGATATCTTGCTTGTGTATTTTAAAAGATGTACTAGAATAAATAGTTAATTAAATCTCATATAATTTATGTGTAAGTCATTCAATTAAATTATATGTAAAACTCTTGTTGTTTGTAATACTGGGTAAAAAGTCCATAGACCGCGTGCCGGCCAATGACCACTTGTAAATAGGCGGTCTTGGACAGAGTAAATTAAGTCTGTTTAAAAATGGACTTAAATAATCTAGCCTGCGGTCTTTTTTTTTTAATTTTATAAAAAATATATTATTTAGTATAAATAATTATATTTTATAACCTTATATTCAATAAATATAGTAATTTTAGATATAAAAACTCTTGTAATTTTTTAAAAATAAATATAAAATTTTTAAAATTAAGTATAATATAATTAATTTTGAAAGAAAATATGAAAAATTAAAATAATTGATTATTTAAAAGTATTAAAAAAATAATGTTTTACATGTATAAATATTATTTTAATAAAAATTATTGAATTTTTTACTTAAAAAATTAAATATTATATTATATTATATTTTTTAAAAAAAGATAAACTATTTAAGTCTACGATCTTATTAGAAATATTTTAATTTTCTTATATAAATACTGTTTATAAACGAAATTAATCTATAACTAACTCATTTAAATTAAAATCATGATAGATCAACTCTTGACCAATCCAGACTGCTCATTTTCCACCACTAGTTATTCGGGTACTATGTTGATTGAGGTGACTAGAAAAGAAAGCAATATAATGGGAAGCTCTAGGGCTTCTAGAAAAGTGAAGAAATTAAGGGGTGATGATGGGATTGGGATGGAGGAGGCTATGTCAAAAACTTGTCTAAATCGAAAACGCCAAAGTGAAAAAAGTAAAGGAGCAAGAAGCCAAGAAATAACAGATACAAAGTTTGAGTGTGATTCTCATTCTCTTCAATAAATTATAATTAATTCCTCCCATATACCCACCCACCGTAACTGACGCCTCCAGAAAAAACGTTTTCCTCACTTGCTTTTTACTGGAAAATTCTCCCACTTGCTTTTTATCTTCAAAACTAAACTAAATCAATTAAACTGAATTAAAATAATAAAAAATTAATCAAAATCAAATTAAAAAAAAGTCTAAATTAATTTTTGAATATAAATTTTAACCAATTTAGTTTGACTAAAATCAAATTAAATCAAATTTATATAACAAATATTATATTTACCAAATTTTTTTTATAAATAAAAAAATGAATCTTATATTTTTGTTAATTATTCTACAAATGTTACTTTCAAAATTTGAATCTATGCGTTTTAGTTGTTTCATAATTAAAAAAATATAATACTAAGCAATTTATAACACAAAAAATTAAGATTTGATCAATTTTTTTTAATATTTGATAATTTGCTTATAATATTATGGTATTATACCAAAAAAATTAAACAAAACTACCCAACAAAAATTAAATTAAATTATCTAAAAATTAAAATCAAATAAATTTATAATTTTACAAAAGTAATAAAATCTATCCAAATCAAGGCAAACTGAGCTTATAAACACTCGCACTTTCACAAATGACGGTCTAACATCTCGCAACCCCCTTAGTCTTTCAGATTCACTTTCAATTTCGTTAAATTTTAGTCCTCATTATTCGGAATTCATCTAAATTATTTTCTTCTGCAAGGGACAACTAACTTTATTCTCAGATGCAGTGGCATGTTCATTTTAGTAAGAGTTTGTACATTTTCTTTTTTTAAATTTAGTAAAATTATAATGTTAAGTTTGAATATAAAACATTGATTTTAAAATCGGTTAAATATTTTTTAAAATGCATTGTGCAAAAAATGAATTTTACTAGCAAAACAATAAAATAAAAAAATTGGTACAATATTTAATATAAGGAATTAAATATAGTTTAGTCAAGACTAAACAAGTAGATATAATTTACTCTTTCAGGAATGTGACATTTTTCTATACTAATTATACCTGCCTAACAATGGAATTTGAATCAGAGTTTGACTTGTTTGGAGCTGCGAATTTGATTAAGATTGAGATATTTTCACTAATTGATATGGTGTTATTGTTGATGATATGAATCATATCTTTTTTAGCAAGCCTAATATCAAAATTAGACATATTCTTAGAGAGGCGATTCAGTGAACTAATGTTCTTGCAAAAATAGGAATCCATGGCACGCCCAAGCTATGCATTTGGAAAAAATCTCCTACAATCTTGTCTATTTCTCTTTTTATTATATTTCAGAGAAGCGAACCGAACTGACCGGTAAACTAGTAAACTGGTTAGGTCTTTGATTTGGTTTAGACCTGAGAAGCAGTAGAATTTTAAACCGCTAAAACCAGCCGGTTCAACTGGTTCAATCAATTTTTTTTTTCTAAATTTTGAATTTTTTAAATTTTTTTTACTGTATATTATTATGTACTTTTAAGAAATCCAGGAGGAGACCAAACAGCCACACATGAGTATGACTAGTTAAAATAACATTCAGACATGGGAATTTTGTGATGAATAATAAATAAAATCTTTCTGTTGAAAACTCTACACTTTTATAGCATTAATCATCTTCTTTGTATCATCTTATGCTGGGCTTTACTGCCCAATGTGTTTGAGTGAGGCGGTATAAGTGGAATTTATGTGAGTTTTACTTCGATTTTTTTACATCGTACAATATTAGAAAATTCAACACCATGTTAGGCGACAAACCACAATAGAGGTCTTGATGCATGATCATCAATCTTCGTGAGTCATGATCAACTGTTCAGATCAAGAGAACGTGACTCTTTTGTTTTGTATGGAATAGAACAGAATCCTATTCACATCCTAGGAACCATAGAATTTTTCAACTCATGTTGCAAATTTTTTTTAATTATTTAGAGAGCATATGTACTCTTTGAAATGAATGCACCACCCTTTTTTTATTCTTTTTTTTTCTAAAAATAAGTTGTCTCATTTTTGTTTATAAAAATATCAAGTGTCTCAATACGGTATTTGAAATACTATATTTGTTTCAACTACATCTCTATGTTTATTAAAGTGAATTTTGAAAATGAAAAATTTAAAATTTAATAATAGAAATTTTTGAAATTTAGTGACAAAAATAACTAAATTAAAAAAAATGATCTTTGAAGGACTAAATTTAAATATTTTTTAAAAAATTTGAGATAACTATAATTTTTCAAATATTGCAACAATAATTTATTCACTATTTAAAAAAAACTTTTCAGGTCATTCTTTTTTTTTTTTACAACAATAATTCTTCGTTTTGCTTTCTTTCCTTATAATCATCCTCATCATCTCGTCTTCCTTCCATGAGGCCCACTTCTTATTGGCAGTAGCATTTTGGGCCTTTCTTTTGAAAAAAGCCTAGCCCAGATCACTGAATTTTCGCATTATTAAAAAAATGTGTTTGTGCGTATATATATCCTTTAAATATAAAAATAGATCAAAAAATAAAATTAATTCACATGTATTTCATATAATGCAATAAATGACTTAGGAACCGTTTCGTTTAATGGAGAGAAGGAAAGGGGAAGAATTTTAATAAAAGGAAAGGGAAGAAAAGGGAGATGATAGGACATATTGAAAATAAAAATTTACGAGAGACTAAATTGATAACATAACAATTTATAAGGGACTAAATTGATAATAAAAATTTGTAAGAAACTTACTTGAAAAAAAACATATTTGTGAGGGACCAACTGATGTTTTGGTCTTCATTAATTTACTCAGTTTATTATTATTATGATTTTTTTTGGTGTTATCCTCTATTATTTAATTATATATATAATATATTATTTATGTATAATAATAATAATAATACCAAACTTTTATATAGTTAAAATATGTTAATAATATATTGTTTAAGAAGTAAAATAAAATAAGTTAGATGACAATCTTAGTATTTAGAAAAATTATTGAGGGTATTTATGTTTTTTATATTGTTACAATTTTTCTACTCTCCAAATTCCCCCACTTTTGGAGGGAAAAAAAAAGGAAGGAGAGATTTTTCACTTACACTTTCCCTCCCCTCCTCTTCAATTAATTTAAGGGACTGTTTGATTCAACGGAGGGGATGGGAGGGGAGGGATTTTAATGGAGGGGATGGGAGGGAAGGGAAAATAAAATTTTTTTTGTTTGATTTAGTTTAAGGGGAGGGGAGGGGAGGGAAAATAAACTTTTTTTGTTTGGTTTGCAAGGGGAGGAAAGGGAAAATAAAATAAAATGATTATTATAGCCTTTTGATTGTATGACCAACAAAACATGACAATTTTGTTATCACTTATATTCAAATAAGTTAGTTCATTTGTTATGGTGAAATAATACATTTTAAGAATTTTAATTTAATTCATCTAAAAAGTATCTCAAATATATAATGTGTTTTAAAAATTATATAAAATTTTAATTTTATTATTACCGTAATAAGAAAAAAAGCTAAATAATTTTATTGTTAGAAGAAACAAAAAAATAATTAAGTATAATTTAACTAACTGATTAAAATTCTATTTTGGTCTCTCACATATGTCCTTTTTTTTAAATAGATTTTTATTCTCAATTTGGTCCCTTACAGATTGATATGTTATCAATTCAGTCTCTCAAAAAAAATTATATTCACAATTTGGTCCATCATAAATTAATATGTTATTAGTTTAGTCCTTCACTTATTTTCATTCTCAGTTTTATCCCTAATAAATTGATATATTATCAATTTAGTTCTTGTTTTGCTGTCCATAACTTTTGATGGTAACAACTTTTGATGAAGGGACTAAATTGATAAAATATAAATTTGTGAGGGACCAAATTGAAAATAAAAATATGTGAGGAACTAAATTAATAACATATCAACACATTGAGAATGAAAATCTAGGAGGGACTAAATTGATAATATATTAACCTATAAGGGGCCAAATGGATAATAAAAATTTGTAAGTGACTAACTTGAGAAAAAAGACATCTGTGAAGGACCAAAATGATATTTCGATCCTTATTAATTTACTCAAATTTTTATTATTAGGATTATTTTTTTTTTATTCTTTATTATTTAGTTATACATATAATGTATTATTTACATATAATAATAATAATAATAATAATAATAATAATAATAATAATAATTTTATATAGTCAAAATATGTTAGTAATATATTATTTAAGAAGTAAAATAAAAGAAGTTAGAAAGTAATCTTAGTATTAAAAAAAAATTATTAAGAGCACTTATGTCTTTTATATTATTACAATTTTCCTTCCCTCCAAATCCCTCCACTTTCGGAGGGAAAGAAAATAAGAGGAGGGGAGGGATTTTTTACTTACATTTTCCCTCCCCTCCCCTCTAACTAATCAAAACAAACAAAGCCAAATTAAAAAAATCTCTCCCCTCCCCTCCTCTCTCCTCTATTTTCCTCCAACCAAACAATACGTAAACAAATAAAGTCAATTTAAAAAAATCTCTCCCCTCCCCTCCAACCAAATATTATGTTAAGTAAATCAAGTTAAATGGGGGTAATTATTGTGCTCAACAATAATATTGGTGACTGCCTTGAATTTTAGTAAATTAAAATAGATTTATGACTCATTCTAATATTTGAGAACTCGATCCAAAATGAGAAAAAAAATTGAAAGTATATGGTGCGGGAGGCTTCACCGCCTGCGGTATGTATCTTTGTTTTGGTGTGACCTAAACTGATTTGATTATGTATATATTGTATACGGTTTATGAATTGTGTAATTTGTATCAGTTTTACTTGAGGAATAAAAAATTTGTCTTTACTTATAAATATATGTCATATTGATCAAATCATGTAAATCTATGTGTTGTGCGATTTTATTTATGTTTTTATTCTCCATCTTCTCTACAATTTTTGTGAGAAATATAAATTTGTTGATTGGCTTCATGACAAAGTTAAAATTGAACTATAAATACATGACAATTTATTTATTTTTTTTAGTAAATAATCATCTAGTATTCGAACATCAAACTACAAGTATCAACTAATATGTATTCTAGACAAGTAGGATCATCATGGGTGTAGTAAAGCTCTCCCATACCAAGTTTTAACTTAGTTGAATTCTCATAGTATGAGTGTTCAAAATCAAACCAAATTGAATCAAATCAAATCAAACGGATCAAAATCGAAAAAAGAATGTCCAAATCGATTTTTAAAAAATGACAATCAAACGGTTTGATTCAGTTGTCAGTTTGGTTTGATTTATATTTATATATATGGTATTATATATTTTAAAATTCTTATTCACTAATGCACCAATTTTATTTCTTTATCATCATTAGATGATAAATAAAATATATTATTACAAATTTATGTACTAACAATAATACATTAAGTTATGATTTGAATTATTAATAGGTGATCTAAAGTGAGAAATATAAAGTTATGGAAAAGTTAAAAATAGGTACTTATTGTGTTTATAAAATAATATGTTACAAAAAAATTCTTTTAAGTATAATAATGAAATGTCTTAAATATTATACAAAATTTTTATGGTATCTATTTTTTCTTTAAAATCAAATCAAATCGCCCAACAAAAATCGAACCAAACGGTTCAAAAAATAAAAAATGAATAGGTTAATATTTTTTTACAACTGATTGGTTCAATTCGATTTGATTTAAACTCAAAATCGAACTAAACTGAACATTTGAACACCTATTTTTCAAAGACTTAAACTCAAAGTCTCTGCTATTTTGCTTTTCATTACATGTTTAATTATACTATTAGTTAAATCATTAGAGTTTTTTTTTTAAATAAATTTTCACTGTCAGGATCAAAAGTGACTCAGTTTCTTTGTTTGATATTTTCAACGAGTTTTCTTACCTTTAAATAAAGGCGAACGGAAGCAAACATTTCACATACAAGAGAAGAATCGAATCAAAATGTCTCCTTTCCTTTAAAAAAAAGTTATTTAAAAATAAATAAAATCATGCAAGACAATTAGTTGATACAGTCCAATTCAATGTCTTTGATAATTAAGAATAAGATTCTGCACAGGTTTATTTAGGTTTCTAAGTTTTAGATTCTATGGAACATGAACTTATGTTGTCACGATCTGTGAAATTAAATTGAGCTTTATACAATATGCTCTTTGATTGACCAATATTTAGTGCCCTCCAACTTGAAGAAAAACGACCCAACGGAAGCTACTATTAATGGAGGAACAAAAGCATAAAAGAAAGGTCAAAAAGAAAGAAAAAGGGCTAGATGTCGTTTTATATATATTTTATATGTTATTTTTTATAATAAATTATGGATTTTGACCAATAATCACTGTTTGTGTCATTTATAACCAAGATTTAGTGGGATTGCGTTTCACACCAAGACATGATTAAATTTATTTATTCCGTTGTTATTTGTGCGGCTAGTTTTGAAGGACAAAACTTTCAATGAAAAAATGTACTTTACTTCTATGAAATTTATTGTATGCGTAAAAATTTTTTATGAAATTTAAAATTAAGCAAAAAATTTCTATAAATTTTTATATTGTGTCAAAAATATCTATCAATTAGTTAACCGTTAGTCAACTAATGGTTAATACTGACATGAACACTGAAGAGTTACGTCAACAAATGATTCATGTGTTATATCAACCCTTTTTTACTTAATCATCGTATTAAATAGAATTGCGACACGTGGCCTATGTTTAACTTTGAAGAAAAATCAAAGTAGTGCATGCACAAGATTTGAACTTGGGTTTGGATAAAAAAAAAAAAGAGCTCTCCACCGTCTAGCTACTAATACACATTCAATATATATTTGCGAAATTTAATATATATATATAAGAACTTCTATTATTATATTCAAAATTCAAAAAGAAAATACATCAATTATTATATTTTATAAAACAATAACAAATCTTATAATAAGAAAATACATTATTATTTTACATAACTCATTTTAAATTATATAAAAATTAAAAAATTTTAATAACAAATCTTATAATATAAATTTAATTATTATTTAATTATTTTTAATATGCATAAGATATTTTTATAATTATTTTACTTAAAAAAATAAAAATTTATATTATAAGATTTTTATTAAAATTTTTTAATTTTTTATATAATTTAAAATGAGTTGTGTAAAATAATAGTATATTTTCTTATTATAAGATTTGTTAGTTTTTTAGAAGATATAATAATTGGTGTATATTGTTTTGAATTTTGAATATAATAACAGGTTTCTATATATATTAAATTTCGTAAATATATATTGAATATGTATCAGTGGCTAGATGGTGGAGAGTTTTTCTTTCTTTTATTCAAGCCTAAGTTCGAATCCTACTGTGCATGCGTTACTTTAATTTTTCTTCAAATTTAAGTATAGGTCATGTGTCGTAATTCTATTGAATACGGTGATTAAGTGGAAGAGGGCTAATGTGATACGTGAATAATTTGTTGACGTGATATTTCAGTGTCCATGTCAGTATTGACTGTCAGTTGATTAACGGTCAACTAACCGACAAGTAATTTTTGGCACAATATGAAAGTTTATAAGAATTTTTTGTTTAATTTTAAATTTTATTAGAATTTTCAGTACATAGAGTAAACTTCATGGGAATAAAGTATATTTTTTCCCAACTATTAAATATTTCATATTTATGTTACCACGTGAAAATATTATGATATTTAAGATTTGTGTATCTAGTTCGATAATTACAAATTATTAGAAAACGTTGGACTATTTATTTAAAATGGGTCATACTCATACTGAAATCAATTTACAGTAAAATCTCTATAAATTATAAATTAATAATGTTCAGAGAAGTATTAATTGATCAATAAATTAATAATTTATGAATTTAAAGAAATTATGGTTAGCCTCATTAAAAATTTGATTGATAATGATTTAGTACTTTTAAAACCAATCATACAAAATGAAGGATTCATAACAGTAATAACTTTTTACAATTTTTTATTGCTGTTCGAGAATACGACAATGAAGTTTTTGAATACAATAAGAAAAATTAAAGATAAAATCTACCTAAATTTAAATTTCATTAAAAAAATAGATTCATATTTTATTAAATTGTCCTAATTATGTTTGTAATTTTAGAGAATTATTAATAATTAATTTATTATATTTGCAAGACTATATATTTATATAAGGGTCATTTTAAAAATTATTATCTTATTATTTTATCAAAATTATTAATTTTATAAACTAGTCCAAATTGAGACCGAAAAAATTATTTTAGATAGATTATTAATTTATGAAATTTTAACTGTATTTTAAAAGAGTAAATAAATAGACATATATCGAATTAATATTAATATATTCCATATTTTGGATATGGGTTCTTGCATTGAAGCTCAAATGCTAAATCGATTCTTTAAATATTTTCATTCCTTTATTTTGGCCTAAGCAATTCAACAATATATATGCCATTTATCCAATATGAAAATAATATGGCGTTGAAATAATAATATCCTATGCCGTTAATGTTTTGCTAGTTTTTTTATTTAGTCTCATAATTTTATAATATATTTTTTATAGTTTCAAAAAATGTATTTTTTGAACGCCATCAATTTTATTCAGGGAAGTGTTCTGCGTGACTTGAGTGGATAAGACACTATTTTTGCCGACACGAAAAGTATACAACAACCTAGATGCAAATCATCAATTCATAATTCCTTTTTTTTTTTGGTTCCTATGACTTATATATTAAGATACTCAAATCAATTTATTTTAGGATTTTTTCATATAAGGCGAAATTTGTTATTATTGTTGAACATTAAAATAGAAACATTGATTTTCACCAAAATTATAATTCAAGTAGTATGATATTTGAGTTTGTGAGTTATGGCGATCATGAGTTCAAAACTCTTCCTTTTTTTTTTTTGCGCTTCTTTTGTAACAAAAAAAAGTAAAATAAAAATTTGGATAAATAATTTCTTTATACAAAAATATTGACTGTAGCCTAAATAATTGACATTATTTTTAAATTGAACAAACTTGCATATTTATTTATACTATTTGAAAATAAAAATTTAATATATTATTGATTATAATTCAACTCACATCAAATTGATTAGGTCCAATTTTAAAAAAAATCAATTTGTCCTAATATCAGAGTCATCAATTTTTTTCATTCGATTGTAAATTAGACAATTAGTGAGAAAAACTGATAACCAATCCATTTTCATTTTTTTGATGAGGGGCCGGTGAGTGAAACAAAAGGATGAAGGAACGTTTAGCCTAGCGAGAGAAACTGATAACCAATCCATTTTCATTTTTTTTATGAGGGACCGGAGAGAGAAACAAAAGGATGAAGGAAGGTTTAGCCCTAACAAATTTTGTGGGCTCCGTGGATCCAAAAAAAAAAAAGAACACAAGAGAAAGGATAAGAGTATTTTGGAGATTAATAAATTATATGTGAAACACTAATATTTAGTCAATATTTATATAAATAGACTATGTTAATGTTTAAATGATAATATGTCAACTTTGTCACATAATTTAACGATTGTAATGAAAAAAAATTAGAATAGTAAGATTTTGAAATATAGATGATCAATATTGAGGATGACATGTCAGTATTTTGATAATTACACATGAGATATTAATATTTAAAATATAACGTGTCAATTTTGTTATATAAATTAACAACTTTAATTAAAAAAGATAAAAGAAAATTTTGAAATATAAAATCAATATGAAACTTTTAAAAATACTCACATCAAAATAAAATTTAAAATAAACATAGTAAATCAAAATATTATTTTTGTAAAAAAAAAAACATAAAAGAGGAAAGTGTGAGAGAGAGAGAGAGAGAGAGAGAGGGGACCAGTGAGGAGTTGCGCGTGAAGGAGTAATTGGGTGAATGAACGAATTATGAATTACAGAATACAGCTATCTACACCTCTTCTTTTGTGACCTACTTCTGCCCTACTACATCTACCACGCTAGCGTCTCTTACTACTCTACTACACTATTACTGTTACACTACTAGTACTACTTCTAGATTTTGTCCGTGTTTCGTTTTGTGTTGAGTTGCTATGGATTATTTTTTGAACTGTATTAATACAGTATTAGTTTAAAATAATATATTTTGAAATCTCAAATTATAATTTTATTAAAATTTTTAAATTGTTATTTTTATAAATTATAATTTTTCCAAAATTTAAAAAACTAAATCAATAAAATTACCGATTCAAGTATCAATAATTAGATTATAGTTGAATTATAATTAAATATACTTAAAATATATAATTAATGTAAAATATTAAATTATATAATATATAATATTAAAATTTTAAAACATGTTACCCACACATATATATATATATATATATATATATATACTAGTCTTATATTTTTTTTAATAGATTGATTATTAAAGATTTTTTAAAAATAAATAATAATATTTAATAAAAATTTATTAAATCGATTGATTTTATACGTTTAACTGATTTTCTATTGATATAAATAATTATTAATTTTTATGTAAATTAAAAATTTGACTAATTAATTAATTTTTTAGTTGATCTATAAAATTGCCTAAATTCAAATTTTTTTAAAATTAATTTCATAAATTATAATTTGTCAAAATTTAAATTTTTTAATAAATCATTCAAACACACTTTCACCTTTCACTCTCTCGTAGACCTACGTGGGCCCCCACCCTGGGGTGGGCAGTGATTACAGGTGTAGGAGGAGGCTCATTCGGGCTCACATTGGGCCCGCATCCCCAGATTGGGTACAACGTTTGTGGTCCATGAAATCTCACGTCGCCACGTGTCGCCCATGGGTTCTCGTGTCCCTTTCCAGTTTCCCATTCTGTCTCTCCACTACTACTTCTTTACACACTTCCACCATTAACACAACAACGATACCCACCTATTTCTGTTTGTTCTCAAAATGACGTTGTGTATGTATGTCGTTTAAGTTAAAACAATTTTTATTCAACTCATACTTCTCTTATATTTTGTAATTAGGGTGTCTTCTCTTTTGTCTTCTCCATAACAAGAACAATTGTATATTCTCATGATTGCCTTAAATTATATAGTGAATTAAATTATAACCTGATTTGTAATTATAAAACGACTCATAGAGCAACTCTATTTTGTAATGCACAAGAACAATCATATAGACTATATTTTTGTATGTTTTTTAATTTTACTTATTTTGTGCTCGAATACTTTTAACTGAAAATATACTACTTTTTCTTTATACGTAGGTGTAAGTCACATAAATAAAATTATGTTAAATTTGTATGTTATGTGATTTTGCTCTATTTATCTTTTTTTGTTTATGCATTATTTCATCACATATTAACGTGATCGATACAATCAAAAAGTAATAAAAAATTCATAATTTAATATTTTAAATGTTACTTTCGTCTTAATTTCATGAACATTTTCACCAATAAAAAAAATAGGTAAAAAACGAGATAACGAATAATTGATCATATAAATTTATTGAGGTGTCTTTAATACCTAAATTAACATTATTTTGTATCAAAACTAAATTTTAGTATATTATAAAATCTCAATTACTTTTTCAAGAGATAATTTTAATAAGATTTTTTTAAAAAAATTAAATTGAAATATTTTATTTTTTAAATGAAAACTTAAGAGAAAATTGTTTTTTTAGAAAATAAATCAATAATTCATTCAATAAAATACTAATAAAATTATATAATATATTTATTCAATTTCCCACTTTGTGCTTGTTTGAAAAATCAGCAGGAAACTTCAAAATAAGGTTTTGTAGCAGTTAAATGATATTTTGTTCAGAGTTTAAAACCAAAATCTTGCATAATTAATTAATACCCAAATTTTGATTTTTCATGAAGCAACTCTAATTTACTTATAGACAAATTTTAGTTTGTCTAAAACTAAAGTTTTTTAAGGTTCCGTTTGGATAACATAACTTATAACTCATTAAAGATTTCCTATTAGTATAAGTATTTTTAAGTAAAAAAAAGTTCAAATAAGTTCAAATAAGTAACTTATTAATTCCCAAAAAATTATCTTTAACTTATTTTATGAAGACAATTTTTTAAACTTCTTAAAAAAACCTTGTGCGAAAGTTCAAAGTCATATAACCTAGAAGTTGTTTTACATTTTTACAATATAAGTATATCCCCAATCATAATTTAAAATTTTATAAAAATCAAACCTTTCATCTCTATCATTATTCAATCATAATTTAAAAGTGCTTATTTAAGTACTAATCCAAACACTAAATAACTTAGTTTAAAATGAACTTATGATATACAAACTTTTCACATAAAGTCTTTTTTTCTTTTTTCCCTATAAGCTCTCAAAATAAACTATTTACCCAGAGCCTAAGGCTGTGTTCCGTTGGACATATAAGCTTTATTCGAAAAAATTAGCTGATAAGCTAGTTGAAAACTTATAAAGTAGTTTATTGAATTAGAAATGTTCAGTAAAAGTAACTGATGAAGTAGCTAACAAATATAAAATGACATAAAAATACATATATTTTATAATTTCAAAATAATACAAATAAAATATCATTTTTTTACTTTTAAACTATATATATATATAAGTGTAATAAAATATATTATATATATAAATTTAATTAATGATAAAAAATTAATTAAAAATAAAAAATAAAAATAAAAATTAAGTATGTAATATATTTATATATAATTTATTATATATATAATATTATATATATAGATATTATATATAATATATTAGATATTATAAAATATATTATATATATAAATTTAATTAAAGATAAATATGACTGGACAATAGTGAAGAAAGTTGGGGATTAGGTTATAATAAGCTTATAGGTATAATTGGTATCCTGAAAAAGTGATAAGGGTAAAATAGGAAAAAAAAAGAAGTTATAAGTTACTAAAATAGTATATCAGAATAAACTATAAGTTACTAAAATAACCTTATTTATCAAACACTTCTAATGAACTTATAAGTTAGTCAAATAAGCTTATAACTTATAATTTCTGATTTTTTGTTCTTATTTTACCTTTATCTTTTTTTAAAATACCTATTATACCCCTAAATTTATTATAACCTAATTCTCAAATTTCTTTACTATGGTCTAGTCATATTTATCTTTGATTAAATTTATATGTAAAATATATTATATAAATATTTAATAATTTTTTATATATAAATATAATAAATTATATATAAATATATTTTATTATATATATAATAAAATATGTACAAATATATTACATATAGTAATTTTAAAATTAAAAATTGATATGTTTATTCGTATTATTTTAAAATTATTAAAAATATATATTTTTTATTTTATTTATATTTTTTTAATTATTTAATAACTTTTTTTATTAAATATTTTTAATTCAATAAATTAACTAATAAATTTTTAACTAAAAATTAATCTATAAAATTTTAACTAATTTATCAATTAATTTTATTAAAATCTAAATTATTTTTCAAATAAGCACTTACTTTAATATGTAAACTAAATGTACTTAAAAAAGCTTTGCTTTTTAAATTATGGGTAAAGAGAACGAAAAGAGCAAATGAAAAAGTAACTTGTCACTTCAAAGCACAAAAGGTTCCTTCCTAGAAAGTTTAGCCATTTTACTATGCTTCTGCCAATCTCTACGACGCACCTAGCTGTACCTATAATCTCCCTTTTTGTTCCAATTACACATCCTATAATTCTATTCTATACCCTCCTTTTTTAATCTATTTCTCTCCCCAACTAACAATTTTTTTTTAAAAAAAAAAAGACTATGCTGATTCACCCTTTAAAAAAAAGAAATTAGCCCCATTCTAGTTGACGATTCACATTCAGTAATTGTCAAAACATTTTTAGTTATTAAAAAAAAAACAGGATCACGTCAACACTCAATATGGTGTTGGCGTGGTCTTTGGGTATGATATGTTAATTTATGCATACAAATTGACACAAAACACTAATTAATTACAAAAGGAAAAAGACATTATAATATTTTTTGTTTAATTAATTATATTAAACCATAAATGTCACCAATGCACAAATACATCATTGATCAATCTTTGTCTCATTTTGCAGAAAATCTCCAATAAGCTCGCTCCACCAATCCCGCCACGTTATCACCAATCCCACCGTTGGATCCTTCCCTCTCTCCTCGATCGTCGTGCTAAAGTCTTCTTCTCCCTCGTTTGAAAAGTGATTTTCCATACCTCTTCTTCTTCTTCCTCCATCTTCTTCCTCTTTCTCTCTCTCTCTCTCGCTACCCAGCATCACCAACACCACTCTTCTTCTTCTTCTTCCGTCTTCTTTCACTGATTACCGAAACTCCTCAACCTTCTATTTTATTTTTCTGTGTTTGTGTTTTCATCATCTTATACCTAAAAGACCTGATAAAATGTGAGTGGGGAATCAAGAGCGGAGAAGATCGTTCGTGTTGTGTTGTGCGGAATGGCTTTTCACGACCATCTACCTCAGGAGCTGCCTTTTCAGCCTTTCACTGACGAGCAACAGTTAAATCAGAACAGGGACATGCAGAGGACGCTGTCGTTCTCCTCCGCCGCATCCGGCGGCGGCGGAGCAGGAGGCCCTGCGCCGACGTGGCTCGGCAATACATCCGGTACCATCCGACAGCAGAATTTCCTCCACCTACAGCCTGACTCGGCGGACGATGGCCGGGGGAGTAGTATGATGCAGTCTTCCGATCACGGTGGCGGAGGAGATCGGAGCCGAGGCGACGGCAATTGCGAATCGGAGGATTTGGCGGAGTACAAGGCTGACATTCTGGGACATCCCCTTTACGACCAGCTGCTGTCGGCTCACGTGTCTTGTCTGAGGATCGCCACTCCGGTGGACCAGCTTCCGAGGATCGACGCTCAGCTCCAGCAGTCACAGCGCGTGCTGGAGAAGTACTCTGGTCTCGGAAACGGGGTCGTCGATGAGAAGGAGCTTGACCAGTTCATGGTTTGTCTCTATCTCTCTCTCTACTTAATTAAACCTGTCCCTAGGAGCAGAAGAATTAAAGGATGTTTGTTGTCATTTTTGAATCCATACTGTAGTCTGTAGTCTAGTCTTTTGGGTTTTTGAGGATACCCATGGATGCGTTAAATGTCGTGTCTATTCTGTTAAATCATAAATTACAATCCCTATGAAGTTTCTTTTCCTTTTTTCTTATTGGCCTAATCTCATTAGACCTCCTTCCTTTTATGAATTTCTGAGTTGCTATGTGCTTTAGAGTTTAGATGATTGAACTAGATAAAGAATTCACGAAATGAAACAAACTTGAAGAAAAAGAAGGTGAACAGTGAAATTACAAACTTCTGGGGTGTGTGGTTTCTGGAATCTTTGTGTCAAGGTTGTCATAATCTGCCCGCTTGTTCAATGGTTCAGTTAATTGCCTTCTTTATCTGGTGAGATTTGATAGTTCAGTAGTTGAATATGTTCTGGAATCACATGCCAAATAAATCGATGAATTGATGAACCTCTCTCACTCACTCACCAAGTTTTCTTGAGTCTTTCCCTGTGTGTGTACGTCAATTTCCTGGCATGCCCATAGTACAATAATGAGGGCATGGGACCTTTGTGATTCTGTCCCAACTGCTCACGGTATCTGTCCTCCACTCACTGCCTTGAGGGAATCTATTCATCACCCTAAATCACTCATTCCCGTAGTGTGCTATGTTTCTTAATCATTTTGCTCTCTAAAATTTTGGAACTTGATATTTTCATAATCCAAAGTTGGAGAAAAGAAAATATCATGCAGCATTTCAAAGCACTTATTGCAGTCAGCCTTGACACATTGGGATTGGAGAATTTCTCGGGTTTCCCAGTTGTCTTCTTTGCTTTTTAAGATTACCCTTCATTTTCGGTAAGATTAATCTTATAATATAATTTATTTTCACCTGAAGCTAAGTTTCAGGATTTATTGTCTTTGTTGCAGACGCATTATGTTTTATTGCTGTGTGCCTTTAAAGAACAACTGCAACAACATGTACGAGTTCATGCCATGGAAGCAGTTATGGCTTGTTGGGAGCTTGAGCAGTCTCTACAGAGCTTGACTGGTAACTTCTAACTAATTTAACTATCACTTCCACCAAATCTGAATGCCTTCATTGAGAAATATAAATAAGAGAGAAGAAAAAATATATATATATATATATATGTAATTCTCGAAGTCTGCAAAACAACAAAACTTGACACAAAATGTTAGGCGGTGACTTTAATATTCTCCGCATATTCTCGTTAGTCTGTGAAACAAGTGGATACAACTTTTACATATATATATATATATATATATGGCATATATATGATCAAAATATTTAATATACATTTCTCCATAGTATTAATAAATCCTTTCTCTTTTTTGTCAAACTAGGTCATCAATGAAGGCTAATCACATAATATATATATATATAGTGAAGACAATATCGTGAATGCCTAGCTACTTCGAGGGCCCTATAATTGAAAAATGAGTTGGCTAATCAATGATTGATAACTAACCCTCAGTTTCTCTATAGACTCTATCTTTATTAACTCTTCATCACTCGTTTGATGTGTTCCATCTCAACCCAAACTCTTATCTTTTCCTTTAATGTAATAAAGTTGAAGGGAGAGCCTCTCTTTTGTTTGTCTGGATTCGGCAGTTATGTGATCTTTTGTATGTATCTATAGATTTGATTGGTGAATATTATGGTTTTTTTAAAAGTTACTTGAAAGACTAACTTTTTTTTTAAAAAAAAATCATAAAATATGTATAAAAAGCTATTTTTTTTTGGGGTATATACAACACACGTTATTTGATTTTATGTAAATATCCAAATTTTAGCTTTGACATTTTCAATTAACCTTCTACGTTTTTATATTTTGGAATGTCCCAAATGACAAAGTTTAATGTGTCACTTTCATTATCCAGTTGATGATAAATTAACCAAAGAGTCATAGTTGATTAGGTATTTTTCAATTTTCAAAGTTGAGAGAGGTATTTCCCCACGCGCACACACATATATAATGCTAGTATATCTTGTAAATAGGTTTTTAGTCATTATAATTAACAAACACAAACGTACACCTTTTATGTTTTCTGAGTGAAGGGCAATACTGCAATTATAAGGAACATGTCCCTAGCTGCAAGTGTCTACCATGAATTTTCAACCAATTTTCTTGTCATAACTGGCCACAAGCTAGTATTAGTCCAAGAAATGCATTTAGATTTCTATATTCAAAATAAAAAATGAAATTAAGTAGACAATCACAAACGATGGAATATTTATTAGGGTTTGGAATGAAGATGAAACAATTACAGTAATAAGAACCAACGAAGTTAATGATGGATGAACATGAACAGGTGTGTCTCCGGGTGAAGGGACAGGAGCAACAATGTCGGATGATGAAGATGAGCAGGTAGAGAGCAATGCCAACCTGTATGAAGGAGGTCTTGATGGTGCTGATAGTCTCGGCTTTGGTCCCCTTGTTCCCACTGAAACTGAAAGGTCTTTGATGGAGCGTGTCAGGCAGGAGTTGAAGCATGAATTAAAACAGGTAATTAGTTTTGATTGTCTTGTTATATATAATATGATCTCACTCATGATATATATGAACAACTGTTAAGTTCATTCAATCTATAACAGATAGATAAATCAAGTCAAGTGAGCATATATATGTGCATTGTTTAGTGAAAATAAGCTTTGATATGCTTATTTGTCTTTATAGTTGATTTCTCTAAAAAGTTGGCGAGTTTTCACCGTTAAATTCAAGTGGAGATTCTCATTTATTAAAAGTAAGAATCTCAAAGTGTATCTAATTATCAAACCATTCAACTTCTTACTAGGATAAGTTATCCAAAATTACTTATTTTTTGGGAGAAACTACACATAACCTCTTGGATTATAGTCTAATTAGAATTTTAGTCCTTAAACTTTAAAACGTAATATTTTTCTACTCTAATTATCACAAAAGTAAGAACATTTATCAATTAATTAAAATCGACATCTGAAATCCAAATTATTTGTCATGTTATACCCTACAGATCTACATCATCATTTTCAATTTTCTCTACCTTCATACTTTGACTTTTATTTATCCCAAAAAGTCACGTAGTTATATATATATATATAATATGGGATATAAAAGTATGAGAAGGATCAACAAGGTTTGATGTGGTTAGGGTTACAAGGAGAAGATAGTAGACATAAGAGAAGAGATATTGAGAAAGAGGCGAGCAGGAAAGCTGCCTGGGGACACCACCTCCCTTTTGAAAGCTTGGTGGCAGTCACATTCTAAGTGGCCCTACCCAACTGTGAGTTCTTCACTATATATATATATATGTCTATGGTCTGCTTCTGTCTTCAATGATTGCTGGGCTATATATAAAGCTGTGAACCATTGTTTGATATATATATAGGAGGAAGACAAGGCAAGGTTGGTACAGGAAACAGGGTTGCAATTAAAGCAGATAAATAACTGGTTTATCAATCAAAGGAAAAGGAATTGGCATACTAATCCTTCTTCTTCTACTTCCTCTAAAACCAAGCGCAAGAGGTACCCTCCCTATCATATTATTTGTTTATCTTGCCTCCCTTTGTTTCTTGGGAATTTTTTTTTTTCACTATTTGCTTCATTACAAACATTTTCTATGGTTCCCACTTCCCAATCATTCTGGCTCCTTTTGTTTTTTAGGAAAAAATATTTTTCTAAAATTTTTTTGAGTTTTTTTGGAAAAAGTGCAAACACTTCCCTTTTTAACTATTAACCATTTGCGTATATACCTCCCAAACTAAAAAAATTGGCAAATAGTATCATTTAACTATGACTCATGCAAATGTCCTGAACTATAAAATATGACAAACATCTCCTTGCACTATCACATGTTCATTATTTATTCCTTTGCTCACTTTTTTGTTAACGGAGTTACGTTGGCAAAGTTTTCGCGTCCGATCAAATTCTGCGTGTGATATAATACAATCTTAGTAGCTTGAAAACAACATGTTGATAGTTAAATTTTGTTAAAAAGAAAAAACTCAGCCAGATAGAAGTTGAAATTGTGATTAGAAGAAAAGGAATGATTTTTTTTTTAAAAAAAAATTATTGTCCAGATGTTGTTTCCGAATTAATATGATTGAACCAAGTCGTAAATAAAGTCTGGTGGAAACTTCGTCAACTTGAAAGCGGATAAATTGATTTAAATGCAGACATATGAAAATGCAAAGGGTATTTACCAAATTTTATAGTTTTAGTGGTCTTTGCAAGTTAGTCATTGTTGAAGATGGCTCGTTGCCAGTTTTTTCAGTTCAAAGATGAGTTGCAAATGGATTATAGTTGAAGGGGCGTTTGTACTTTTTTTTTCTTTTATTGTTTGTTTCAAAGGAAGCATTTTTTGCCAAAAAATTTTGTTTGGGCTGTAGTCCGAAACTCCGAATATTATCCATTTTCTTATTTCAAACAATATGTTATTACTCTTTTAGAACAATATGCTGACACAGTCTTTGGATAGTAGTAGTGCAGGTGAAACCAGTAACCAAAGTTTCATGTGAAGGGATCCATATTTTGAACAGAAAAAAAGAAAAGAAAAAAAGAACTATTGTTATTCTTGATTCTGTGCAATGGTCGTGCGTGGGATTCATAGGATCGGAGCTCTTCCAATCAGCAAGAAACTTGAAACAGTGGATTCTGGATTTGAAGGTGGAATTTAAAGATTATAACTGATCAGAAATAGTATTTATTTACATGGTTCAATCACAGGAAACCTTAGTATTGTTGTATATGATGCTGCTGCTTGATACCTGATATGGTTGATACTTGCACGTTCTTTGTTTTCCATTTAATGGGTATCTATGAAGGCATGCTGATACCTACATATTTTGACTGTATCACACTGAAATTGGAAAAAAAACAAAAATAAAAAACAAAAAAGACTATGTCTGCAAAAGTAGCTAGCTCTGTCTCAGTTTGGATTCAAATCCTTTTCATTTCTTAGTAAATTCGTTGTGTTAAATTGAAGGGAGATATGCGCAGAATTTTCTTGAACAGTGACTTTATGAGAAGTCATTCAAAATTTTGACGACGAACGTGATTTGCAACTGTCTCAGCTAAAGTCACTTGTATAAATCATTTGCAAATTAACACTAATTACTTTCCTTAATATTGAATTATTAAAAAAAAAGGCAAAAATAATTTTTACGTCTCTAACGTTTATATTGAATCTCAATTTCATCTTTAACGTTTTTTTGTGTTAGTTATGTCTTATATGTTTTATTTTTATTTTAAACTTATCATTTTTATTAGCATTGTCTATTTTGATTGATGAAAATGTTGAG
Source organism: Biancaea sappan (assembly GCA_037074585.1). Taxonomy (NCBI): domain Eukaryota; kingdom Viridiplantae; phylum Streptophyta; class Magnoliopsida; order Fabales; family Fabaceae; genus Biancaea; species Biancaea sappan. The sequence goes on from CM073491.1 coordinate 6,277,652, forward strand.
TTAGAATTGCCTTAAATATGTCGCATAGACTATCTAATCAGCATTTTTCGTTAATAGAATAGACAGTGTTAATAAAAAAGGTAAATTTAAAATAAAAATAAAATATACTGACAAAAAAAAATTAAGGATGAAATTAAAATTGTGTAAATGTGTAAATATTGAAAACGTAAAAAAATACTTTTAACTACAAAAAATTCGTTAAGTTAATAGCAAAATATGTTTTGTAAAATCCTCAAATGCCAACTGTAGTACCGATGGATCGAGACTTTTAAGTTGTTGGATTGGAATATGCAAATTGCGTTGTGTGATAGTTCCTGGTTGTGAAGTTTCCTATTTTGTTTTGTTTGGTTGACAAATGATATTATCTTTAGCAAGTATAGCCCTAGACACATTGTGGTGTCCAAGGTACAAGGACTAACTTGTAAGTCATGTAAATGTTTCGTGAAGAGTTTGTTTTTGTTTTTTGGAGTATTATGCGCAAGTTGCAGGGAATTTCCGAAGTCTCTTTTTATAAATGAAAGCCAATTCTGACTCCATTTCTTATTATTCTTCCAACGGCAACACGTTTTCTTCAGCATTACCCTATTGACCTCCCTTCCATATATAATATCCTTTATGATCTTTCCTCCTGCCTTCCCTTTAATTCTTCTATTAAGAAAACTTTTCATTTTAGTCCCATAAAAATTAATTTGATCATTTTTGGATTATTATAAAGATAAATATACTTCTAATATCATTCTTATGTCTTAATTTAATATATTATTAAATGACTCAATTAATAGATTGTTAGAACTCTATACATTAACGAGCAAGAAAAATACAAATTGGTCCAACGGTCGTGTTAAGAGAAATAATTTCTATATGTCATGAACTATGTATACATTAATTCATTTATATAACAAAATTATATATTTACTTACTTTTAAAAAAATAATCTGATAATAGTGTGCAACAAGTGTATAATATTTAAAGATTGAATAATATAGAAAGTTACAAAAACTAAATGCTTAATAGTTAATACTTGTATATTTCAAGGATGAGTTGTTTAAAACGAGCAATTTGATTATGGATGAAGTTAGACATAAAGATAATATTGGAAGTAGCATTTTTATAGAACTAAATTAAAAGAAACAATTTGCAGAATTAAATTAAATAGAAATGGGAGGCCAAAGAAAAAAACTAAGATACAAATGGATTATTTACCTAAGAATCTTTCTTACTTGAACTATGCATTGAATCGAAATGACAAGGGCCAATTACTCAGTTATCTCTTTAATCTCTGAATCCGAACCCAAAAAGATAGTTACATTTCCAGCACAGGATTGTCTAAAAAAGAATGATATATATCTTTACACAATGAATGAATACAAGGCAGCAAGAAAAAGTCACATAGAATTAAAGAAACAATCAAGAGGAAAGAGTCAGGACTCAGGTCGTGGCGGATCGAGGAGGAGCGAAAGGAGCAGTGAACCTGGCGGAGAACGAAGGAGGCATGCTGGCGTCGTCGTCGCTGTTAGCTCCACTGTTGAAATTAAGAGCGTAGCTATATTCGTCGTACTGAAACCTGTTCTTCTGCTGCTTCTTGTTGCTCCCGCTTATCTTCCTGATGAACGTCTTCCACTTTGGACCTGCGATTAGTTCCGAAACCTCCTTCATCTTCCTCAACTTGTCCCCCACCCAGGACCCCCGATCTCCGTCGTCGGGGCTGCCGCGCCTCCAGCATCCGGATCCGAATACTCGGAAGCATCCGCAGCCGGTGGCCTCTTCGAGGCGGTTGAGATCTTCGTCGTCGTCTTGAATCAGTGGCTTTGCCTCGTAGGCGGCCATGTTCGATGCTCTCAGAGGGAAGGGAATGAATAGAAGAGAACGAAGTTGGATCTGGTTTTTTGTGGGGCTTTATAATAATAATAATAATTAATAAAAAGTTAAAAAACAATAATAATTAAATGATGAAAGAAGGAGGAGGGTGTTTGGATTCGAATTTGGACTTTGGACTTTGAAATTTCAAGAAATGTATTACTGGCTTTCCAGTCTGGAGATATAGCCGTTGGTTTTATATTCTTAAGAAATTTCCATGTTCGTTGTTAAAGCTATCCTTTCACGAGATTTATCTTCCACGTTCTACACGCGCACATCTTATAATTATATTTTTGAAATGTTCCCTCCTCAAGTTTTTAAAGATATTATATATTTTTTAATGCATAATTCATAAAAGGTTAAATTATAGTTTTAGTACCTTTAATATCACCAAAATTATAAATTAATTCTAATACTTTATTTTCATACAAAATAATTTTTATAATTTTTCTATCTATGTAAACTAATCCCATATAAATTAGTTTACGTCATCAATATAGTTAACATTATTGATAAAATAGTTTTACATGTGTTAAGTATAGTATTTGGACTTAACTCACTGCAAAAGCTAGCTCATGAGGAGAAGGATGCCTAAGTTCATATAAAGAGTTTGAAACACATTATTATCTTTAATGTAAGATTTCAACATACCTTTTGCATACTTAAAATTAGACATCTAGAGCATTTTACCATCGAGATATCAACTTAACTTTGATACCATATTAAGTATGATACTTGAATACATTTGACAATATATTAGCATGTCCAGTCATTAAATTTTGCATAACTAAGCTGATGCATTCTCTTGCGCTCTTTTGCTTTCCATGTTCGCTTCTTCTGTTGAATTTGCTTATTGTCGCCATTCATTGTAAGATTCTGACAACTCCTTTGAGCCCATCACCGTTCCTTTTAATCCATGTCTGCGCAGCATCGCCATTGATTTGCCAGAAACTGATCCTCATGTTCGTCGTTGTGTACGAGATGAAGTGCAAAATGCTTATAGAGCTGAACCATTAGTTTAGGTAAGACTTATTATATGTAGATAGAAGTAAGTCATTGGTCTTTTTTCAAAAGTATATAGAGGTGCACTGAATATGCTAATCTCTGCAGTGTTGAATGAGGCTTGATGCTGCAAATGCAAGACTGCTTGGTTTGCTGTAGCAAATAACAGCAATAAGTAGACTCAACAGAAGAAGCGAACGTGGAAAGCGAATGAGTGCAACAGAAAGTATCGTGGACTAAATTATGTAAAATTTAATGATTAATACGATAACATGTTATCAAATGTACATATTAATTATTATATAATATTATTTTAATAATAAAATTAATTATATTTACAATATGAATTAATTTATATAGATATAGAGATTATAAAAAAATATTTTACATAAAAATAAAGTATTAAGATTAATTTATAATTTTTGATAAAATTATAAAAATTAAAATTATAATTTAACCTTTATAAAATAAAAAAATGTATTTAGAAAAAGAAAAAAAAAAAAAGAAGGTTGACCAGGGGTAGGGCGGCTTGAATGGGACGCGGTGTGCACACACACATGTTACGCGACGAATACGACAAAACGGCAGATGTGGGCCCACAATAAGGCAGAGATGGGCCCAAGGCCAACCCATTAGGTACGGCCGATTCAACCCAATCATGATTAGCATTCCATATATGATTAATTTTTCAGAGAGGAAGGGAGAGACCATTGCAGTTATCCATTATTTTGATGGTAAGTGACACTTAACTTATTATCATGTTGGCTGGAAAATTAACTTAATTAAAAGAGAGAGAGAGAGATTAAATAAGCGGTAGTGTAATATTTGAAATAAAAAATATATTAAATATAGTTCAACAAAATCTCAATAGAGGTAAGTGTAATGCACGCAACATGAAGAAAATGTGGTGCTTTCGTTTGTAAGTCATCAAGGATGGTGCTGAACGTGAATGAATACATGATGGAGTAAAAGCAAATATCAATATAGTAGCCACCTCAATCATTGTGGCGGAACTGTTATTAGAACTGTTATTAGAATTAGATCGATTAGTTTATTAAAAATTAGTTTAAAATAATTTTTAAAATTAGTGAGTAATTAAATTGATCAAAAATTAATTAAATTAGATAAAAATCAAACCTAAATGAATCAGTTTACTTGATTTTTTAAAAATATTTTAATTTTGTTTATTGTAAAATCAGATAATAAAAAAATTAATATTACAACTCAGTTAATTTTAGTGGATATGTCAATATGTATTTTACGAATTTGATATTAATAAATACTATATTGATTAATAATATTTTCTTGTTATATGGTCAATTTTTACTATGAAATTTTAATTGTGAATGTTGTTTCGTGTAATTTGATATCAAATATTATTTTTGATTGAATTTGTAAATTTATATTTATAGTTTTTAATTTTATTATTTTTAATATTTTAAAGTAAAACGGTTCAACTACAGTTAAACTGTTAACTCTTAAATCGGTACTTCTATTAGTTCAATAATCAGTCTGATTTTCAAAACCATGGTATTTACACAAAATCACCATTCAATTTGTAACAAATTAAACATATCAATGTAGTTATAGAAAGATTATATTTGTCTTAACCTAATTTCTTTGTTTATCAAAGTAAGTTTTGACAATAAAAGTTTTAAGATTTAATAACAAAAAAAAATGAGGACAAATATAATATTTTATAAACTAAATTGAGATACTTAATTTTTTTTAAAATCAATTTAGGATAATTGTACTATTTCAAGAATTAAATAAATAATTTACTAAAAATATAATAATCTCAATCAAAGTTTTGTTGTTAGTTGTTTTATTAATTTCTAAATTCCAATTTAAGTCTGGTAATATAGAGACAAGCAATAAGTGAAAGTGCGAAGCTTCTGTGTAAGTTTGAAGAGAAACAAGATATGGAAGAGAAGACACTTGATCCGGAATTCCGGATGTCTATTCACCCTCTGAACACTTCTTACAAGCAACAACCATCTTCTGTATATATATATATATATATATATATATGAAACGGATCGGACCGGCAAGGTAATCAATTCAACTTGAACCTAAAAATTATTCAATGTTTAAATCGGTGAAAAATTGGTCAAACTAGTAAAATTGGTTGGTTTGACCGGTTTTTTTTTTGGAATTTTTGATTTTTTTCAATTTTTACTAAGTTTATTAGACTAAACTCAATTTGGTCCCTTATATATGTACATTTTTTCAAAATGGTCCCTCACAGATCTAACTCTTCTCATTTAAGTCCCTCTGTTAAACTATTGTTAGCAATTTTAACGGAAATACTGCGGTGGACAACTATGTGATGATTTGGACAATTTTTTTTTTCTCATCTATCCACATGGATTATAACTGTGCTTCATGGGTTGGGGTGTTTTCTTTTTTCTTTTATCCTTTTTTTCCCCTCTCTGCTTCATACACCATGTCCAAACACTTTCTCTTCCTCTTTACGGATTGTTTCCTGTTTTTCTTCAACGAACTACATTGAAGATTTGAGGGAAAGATTCAATTCCATAGTTTCGCTGCCAAACAAGCTTGTCACCTTCGAAACCTACAGGACATTTCCAAACAAGCTTGTCGTCGAAGAATTGTTTATGTTTTATTTTTCCTCTCATTCCAATAATCCCATGTTGAGCATAAATTCATGTAAACTATAGAAGTAGATATTTCATATACCAATTCACATTTAATTAGTGGAAAGGTGGGATAAATTCAATAGTTGAGTCTTCAAGTTAATCTAATCACTTGATATGACTTGAAGGCAAGAGAGTAAATAGGAATTTTTTGTAAACGGATAAGCAATATCTTCTATCTACAACTCTAACATGGTCTTCACTTCAGCACAACTTATAAAGCTTTGTTTACTGCAATATAGAGTCGCTTTTAGGAGAATCAAGACATTCGTGTTCTTAAATTTTTGACAAAAGGTCAATAGAATACAACAATACCATCTCATGAATGTTAACTAGCATAGAGGAGACCAGACCAAAAATTAAAAAAAAAAAAAACACAAAGAAACAAAGAAACAAATCTTTGATGCCAAACTTGTTTGGCAATAACGTGAGGGTTCCAACCCATAAAGGGGAAAAAAGAAGAATAGAGAAGTAGTTTGGGAAGAAGAGATGTTGTGTTTTACATTAACAGACATGGTGTATGGAGAAGAGAGGGAAAAAAAAAAAAAACACCCCAACCCATAAAGCACAGTACGATCCATGTGGATAGATGAGAAAGAAAAAAATTGTCTAAATCATCACATAGTTGTCTAATGCAGCATTTCTGTTAAAATTACTAATAGCAGTTTAATAGATGGACTTAAATGACAAGAGTTGGATCTTTGAGGGACAATTTTGAGAAAAAAAATTTGTGACAGACCATTTTGAGAAAGTGTACATCTGTAAGAGACCAAAATAGAGTTTTAGTCAAATTTATTATGTATTTTTAAGAAATCTAGAAAAAGTTAAATTATTAAAAAAGTATCTATATTGATATAAATAAATAAATATATGTAATATTTTAATATTTATAACATATACATTAATTATATATTTTAATATTTTAATATATTTTAAATATCATTAATTTAACTATGATTTAACAATTGACTTTTGAATTAGTATCTTAATCGGTTTAATGATTGATTTTGAACTTTGATATATATTCATATAATGAAATTATAAATAACTTAAATAAGCAACTTAAGAATGCTTTTACACAAAATCATAATCACAGCCCCGATTACATCTTCCCACTTAATTAATAACCTTATAATTAAAATGCTTTGCTTTTTTCTCTCTTCATCCTCTAAAGATATTGGGTGAAGTTGGTCTCCTGCTGTCCTCCATATATACCACAATATTACATGCAGGTTTTAAACCTTTCTAAAAAAAATATTATTGTAAAAATTAGATTGTACTAGTTGGTTTAATAGAAGAATCGGCTAAGAAATCGATCCGAAATAACTCTTAAAATTGGTGAGTAATTAAACTGGTTAAGAATCGGTCAAAAAATTATTTGTTAAACTAGATAAGAACTGTTGCTAACTAAACTTGTTGAACCGATCCACTTTTTTTTTTTTTAATTTTACTTATTTTATAATCATGTAATAAAAAATTTAATATTATAGATCAACTAATTTTAGTGGAGATGACAATATATTGATATTTTAGGTATTTGATATGAATTAATATTATATTGATTAATAATATTTCTTTGTTATTTAGTCAATTTTTATTATAAACTTTTGATTGTAGATATTATTTTTTGTAATTTGATATCAAATATTATTTTTAATTAAATTTTTAAATTTATATTTATAGTTTTTAATTGTATATATTATTTATTTAATATTTTAAAATATATCAGTTTGACCACAGTCGATAATTTACCATTGAATCAATAAATTGATAAAAACACTGATTCAATAACTAGACCAGTTGTCAGAACCTTGAAAAAAAAAACTTAATTGATGGATTAAATTGAAGCTTAGTTTGGGGTTACAATACAAATAACAAAAAGCTTTCTTTGAAGCTGATATAAGGTTATGAACTTGATAAGCTTTCTAACATTATCAATTCCTAGACAAGCAAACTTTTGTGCAAATGCTTGAGCAAAAAGACAAAGGATTCTGAAGTTGCGTCACACCATGTGGTGTCGTGCAAAATAAAATATAATGAGATTGATTCATTCCATTAAGGTTGATTCACGTTGCAATTCAATTGTGTGCCATTTTGAGGAGAGAAAGGTGTGGAAAAAAGGAGTTCAGGTTCACTGTAGAGGGACTTCTTCAGAGTTTCTCTGGTAGACACACAGAGATCCAATGGGTAAAATTTTTTCAAAACCCTCTAAGATTTGGAGGGAATCTTATTTCAAAAAAAAAGTGAATTTGTTTTATTTTTATTATACAGAGGTAGCAAACAAATAAGTGAATCACGTGTTGTTGTATTATAAAAGTAACACATTTGTGTACCTCTACACAAGTAATAGGGCAAAATCAATCTGTGAGAGACAATTTATATTTTTAATACTAACTTTAGCCTAACACCACATAATTTATATTTGTAACACTAACTTTCAATTCTTTTATTTTGCATTTATTTTTATTTTTCAAGTTATTGCTCTAACATCCTCTCTTTTGTGAGAATGGATCCTATGTTTAGGTTGTTCAGCTTATCTGAACAGTTGTTGATTGTGAAAACCAACAACTTAAATTTTATGATTATTTTTTTGGAAAAATAAAATTAAAGTTCAAAAATTTAGACCATTAATTATAAAAATTAATTATCCAGATGCACTAAGTACCTTGTTTGATTTTAAAAGTCAAGCAACAAATCTATCAGCCTCTTTTGTTAAGACTGTTTTTTAATTTTTGGTTTGATTTTCTGGGCTCACTTTCATGCTTTTGAACTTGAAAGACAAACAAAGCCCATTTGATACAATACAAGCCCAAATCAATCCAATTAATCTGACCCAAAAGAGTAACAACTCAACTAAAGGATTCAAAATGAGCCTTATGGATCCCCTTTTGTTTTTCCTCAAAGAGAAAACCATAAGATCTGCCAATTTTAATGCTGATGCAATTCAGTAGGCAAATAAGCGGATCGTGTAATTAATACAGGCAAATATTTCAATTTTTTTGTCATTAAAATTTTTATTTTTAATTATAATATAACATTAGAAGTTTTAATTTTTTTAAGGATTCAGTTATATATTTTGAAGTTTTAATTTCATTTTATTATTATTATTATTATTATTATATATCAATGGAGACATGATACATTTTCCCCTTCGAAAGTGCATCCAAAATTTAAAAAAAAAATCCCATGGGAAATTAACAAAGGTGAATGTAAAATTTATCGGGAAAATAGATTAAATTATTGTATTAGTGATTGAAAAATTACAATTTTTTTTTTTCAATTTGCTCCTTCAAAATCAAATATTTTAAGTTAGTCTCTCAATTATTACATTTCTCTCCATTCAATCATTTTCGTTATTAAATCTTAAAATTTTTAGTGTTAGAAATCACCTTGATAAATACATAAACTAAAATTATAACAAATACAATATTTTAATAACTAAATTAGAAATTTATTCTATATCATATTATGCGTAGGCATCCATGACACTCTTACAGAAAGGATTTTCAATTCCGTTGCTGAATTCTAAATAATTATTAAGTTGAGCGTAACAAAATTTCTAATACTTACTTGATTTTTTTTCGGTTTAGAAAGTTCATTGCATTTATTATATAACTAGTGTTGTAACTCTGCGATGCACGGTTAAATTATAACTTTAAAAATTTTTATAATTTATAAAAATAATAATAATTACAATTGATTTATATAAAACTTATGAGTTATGACATATATTTTTTAGATATAAATAACTAAATCTTTTTAATTAATTTATCCGTTCTATAATCAAATTTATTTTACCTATTCTAACTTTGAGTTGAATTGATTTATTTATTTAATAGAATAATTTTAAATGAATAAAATAGGTAAATTAATTAATTTATTAATTTGTGGATTATTTGTTATTTGTTATAAATTATTTATTACATAAAGCAGTGATTGATTGAATATTGATTTCGTCTTTACTTTTGAATGTATCTTTTTTTGTTTCAATCAGATCCATAGAAGAAAAAAATTGAAAGTTGCTGCTGCATTTGTACTGGATCTCTAGACCTTAGATTTTGTATTTCAATAATTTGATTTTTATCTTTTTGTTCAGTCAAGGGATAATAATTTAATGATTCATATCTCAAATTTTAATTTCTATTCAATTAAGAACTATTTTGGAAAGAAATCAAAATAAAGTCAAATAAAGTAAAATTTTTAATTCACATATCAATTCCATAATCAAATTTATTTTACCTATTAAAAAATCCTCTAAGACACTACAATAGTCAAATAATAAAAATAATTTTTTAATTTCAATTCAAATAATTTAAATAAATTCAAATCAAATAATTAATATTATGCAATATCATTAATTTATCAAATTTATTAATTTACCTAATTTATTTATTTATTCAAATCAATTCAAATTAAATAAAATAACAACATTTACTAATTATTAATTTCACTTATTAATAATTATGATAATATATTCTAATAAAAATATATTCTACTATTCACTTTAACAATAACCTACATAATATATTAAATATATTGGGATCCACATAATATATTCTAATAATAATATTATAATTTATAAATTTGTGAAACTTATGAAACTTATGAGACTTATGAGTTATGAAATATATTTTTTAAATGTAAATATTTCATATAAATTTAATTATTTATAAAAATATAAAATATAAATTCTAATAAAAATTTATAATAATAAATGACCACATTATATTAGATATAGAATAAGTCATCAAATGGAATAAAATAATAAGATGTATGTGTAATCAATAAAAAGTTTTTAATTTAAAATTTTTTACAAAAAAATAATAATCAAATTAAAAATGTTCATATGGAATGTAGGATAATCAACTGTAAAGAAATTTTATACATATGATCAATAATTAATCCCAATATGTCTTGATTCTCGTATATATATATATATATATATATATTTCAACAATTTATTATCTATATATTTCAATTCAAATCAAATAATAGAGGTGATTGTTTTTTAATTTCAATTCAAATAAATTCAAATCAAATAATTCATTTAATGAGATGTTATTAATTATCCTACAATGATCAAATAATAAAAGTAATTATTTTTGAATTTCAATTCAAATCTTTTCAATCAATTCAAATCAAATAATTAATCTTATGTGATGTCATTAATTTACCAAATTTATCAAATTTATTAATTTACTTAATTTATTCATTCAAATCAAATAAAATAATGAAATTTATTAATTATTAATTTCACTAATTACACTAATTAATAATTATAATAATATATTCTGATAAAAATATATTTTGCTATTTACTTTAACAATAACTCACATAATATATTGGAATTCATATAATATATTCTGATAATAATATTATAATTTATAAATTTGTGAAACTTATAAAATTTATGAAACTTATGAGTCATGACATATATTTTTTAAAATGTAAATATTCTAATATAAATTTTGATTATTTATACAAATAAAAATTTATGATAATAAACAGTCACATTATATTATGAAGAAAGATCATACCTTTGATATGAGATGAATATTTTTTACATACTATCCTAGCACTTTCTGAACTTCCACCAAGTCTAAACCTTTTCGAATAAAAAAATGAATAATCATGTCAATTTTGTTGATAATTCCCCATTTCAAGATATCATCCTTGTATTTCTCTATCAATGTAGGGAGATTCACTATCACTCCAAAAAGATTAACATTTTTTCTCTCGTCAAGAACTATAAAGTTTTCATAGCAACATCAAACTAAACCTAATTTTTTGTCATATGATAAGACCGTAAATGAGATAATTCTATCTAAGCACAATATTACATTACCAGGCTTCACATTCTCAGCCAACTTTTTGTAGCTATTCTCATCTCCCTTTATGCTATAATAAGTTGATATGGTTATTTCCTGACATTGTTTCAATTTAATATGATTACCATCATTCAAAAATCTAGTTCGAATCTTGGGGCCTTACAACATTAGAGACAAAATAAAAAATAAAGAACACCATAAAATTGATTGACTCCAAGATGTAAAGTGGATTCAAACAAAAGAACTATATTAAATCAAAGTACAAACAAATTAAAAAGTGAAAAAAAAATGGATTCGAGGAGTTTATCTTTCCCATGTAATCGCCATCTTCTAGGACTCTTGCTTATCAATTGGGTCCTTTTTTCAGCATATTCGTAGGGGATATATTGTATGATTGCTCTTGATTCTGTGTATTGAAATGATTTTGATAAGTAATTTTACAAATGCTAATTTAACAATCTCTGAGTATGTTTGTTGGAGATGTATACTTAATACTTACCAAATAACTTTAGATCTATGTAGTCAGTGACGAGAAATTCACTCTGAAGTTGATACGGGAGCCATCTGATCGTTTGTCTAATGCTGCTTCTCAATTTAACGCATGACACTCAACATTTGGTCATTATTGATGTTTAAAATGCATTGTATTAGCTTGAGATCGGCACAGAGGCAATTGATATAAATTCTCCAAACACAAAATTCGTTCAGCTTCAAATCGAGCTCTAAACACTCAAATTTTACGATGATTCACAGTTTTAAAAGGGATGATTTGAATTCATTTAAATAAAAAATTTTTAAATTCATTTGAATGCAATTATAGAATCAATCACACCAATTTGCATTTAATATATTGTAATTATTTAATTATTAATTCAATTTATGACATTTCATAGTTTTTAAAGGGATAATTTGAATTCGTTTGAATACAAATTTTTTGAATTCATTTGAATGCTTATAGAATCAATCACACCAATTTATATTTAATATATTGTAATATTCACAGAATTTAAAGGAGAGCCCTACAGTACATCTCAAAAGGGTTGCTTAGAATGAATTTAATGTAATATCATTAATAAGAATAAATTTATTCATTTAATTTTTATTTTTATTTATTAATTTTATTATATGTTATTTAATAACATCCATGCAATTAATACTTTAGAATGAAATTATTTTAGTCTATTATATATATATAGATGAAAAGTACCATTAAAACTTTTCAAATCGAAATCAAATCTTGTTAAAAAAAAAAGTGCATCTTATATAAAGTTATTGATTAGATCAGATTTTTTTTCCCACAAGACGATGAACTTTAATTAAAACTAAATACTTTATTTACACTTCAGAGTCCCACAGCAGCCAAAGCCAACCAAGAAAAGGAGACACACAGACTGCTTTTGATTTGAAAAACACTAAATAAAGTGGAGAAATTAAAGGGCTCTAGAGATTCGATCATCCAACTTTATGTAGCTTCACTGATATAAATTATTAATCTGAATATAATTCTTTTAAAAAATATTATAACGTTAAAATCTTACTATGCCAGCTAGTTGATGTAAAGAGGGCATGATAATAAGTATTTGTTTTTAATTTATTTGAATGAAATTTTGAAAAAACTCTTAATTTAATTAATAGTAATAAACATTAGTTTCTATATTAGATTTGTAGGATATGATTATAAAATATTAGATAAAAATCGTTTTGACTTCTACATCTAAACGTTGGCTTTCCCTTATAAACGTTGCTTTTATGTGTTTTGGACGTTGGCATCGAAGTTGTTTTAATCCTTTTAGACATGAGCTTGTATTCAAGGGTTTTTATTCTTGTATCAATGCGGCCAACGGATCTCTTCCCAAGGAAGACTAGATTTATGTCTTATTTTGGTATTTTGGAATGAGAAATAATCATATATTATATACATAAATTTTGTGCCTGATATTTTGGTAGATAAAGATGTGGATGAACTAATAGTCATATTTACTTTCTTTGTATAGAGGCATAGACCAAATAAGTTCTCAGCTGTTATACTTTAGAAGTAAAATATATCTGTAACTCTTGTATATGACAAAAATCAACTCTTGAGAATTGTGAAAAAGTGAAATATAGGGTAAGATTTTAAAATAGAATCATGAATTTATGTAAATCAATCTTAAGAACACGAACTCCGTAGTAAACTAAGAAGCTTTAATATATATAATTCAAAGAGACATTCTCTTTTTCTTCGTCTGGTTCATTTCAGAAAACAAAAGAGAGAGAGTTAAAAAGAAAAGGGAGAGTTATCCTTTATAGATGCTCTTAGTCGGGATCTGAACATGTAGAAAAAGATTCTTAAAACGTATGATCAACACTTTAATTACACCTCATATAAAATAAATTTTCTACTTTGTTATTGCTCCTAGTTATTATTTGAGTAAATATATAAATTGGTTCTTAAAGTATGTAATTTTTATTGGTTATTTCTTAAAATTTAAGTGCTAAAACAGAATCATTATTATTCATTAGGACTAAATTTCTAATAAAGTCCTATTTTATTTTCTAAAAAGGGAATCAAAGTCATCCTGCGTGGCACTTGTACGTATTCAATGAGTTATCAATGTACTAACGACATATTATTGAACATAATATATAAATAAAGGAATGGCCATGCATGCAGTCAATTATCAATCACGTTCATGAAAAGTTTTATTATATATTTGAAAATATTCATTTTCAGAGCAACAACCAAAAACAACAAATATCGAATTGCCCTCCAATCCATGATTTCTGGTTCAGTTTCATCAAACAAGGGACCCATTTTCGTCACTGACATTTTCTTTTATCAATTAGGGTTAAAATCTAAAACAAAAAGTCAAGATTAAAATATGAAAATGTACTCAATTAATGTGAAGATACGTAAACTTAAATTAAATATTCATGCGGTGAAAAGATCAAGACTCCGACAAAAATTATGCTAAAGCGCTTCCCACTTCTATACAAAATCATACAGGATAATAAAGACAAGAGAAAGCAAAAGCAATTCCGGCCGGCACCGCCGTAAGCAGAATTTCACGTTTTCTTTCTCCGACGCTATGGCGGCCCTCCGCCACCAAAACTCGCGCTCATTTTGTTCCTTTGTCATTATTATTACTCACTCTAGGATATATATACATCTATATATATTTACATATAACATAGTATCAAATGCATCCACTGACACATTTTATCTCAACCGATCGCGGGGAGATCTCCGGACATCGAAGAGGAGACGGAGTACTCAGAGACCGCGACGGTGGAAACCTCGCCGAGAAACTCTGATAGCAGTATTGATCGTCGGTGGCGGCATCGTCTTCGAAATTGAGCGAGTAGCTGAGGGCATCGTAATGGAAATCGGCGGAGTGGCGGCGACGGTGGCGGCCGATTCGCGAGATGAAGCTGTTGCACTTCTCCTTCAAGTACGACGGGCTCCGAAGCATCCGCGGCTTCGCCGCCGTTTGACGGTGTTGAAAGCAGCACTGCGGCAACCAGAAAGAGCACCTGCCTTTGTCCTTGCGAGAGAGAGGCGAGAGCTCGTATTCCGCCATGAATGCGAATGGGATAAACCTTGAAAAGCTGAAAACCGTTATAGAGAGAGAGAGAGAGAGAGAGAGAGAGAGAGGAAGACCGGAAGCCAGGAAGGTGAAGAGCGAGAGGCGTGCTTGATAAATAGAGAGGAGTGGTGGTGGGTGGGAAACGTGAGGGGGAAATGACGAAAAAAGACGCGGAAGTTGCGGGGTGGGCTCTAAAAGAAGGTCCCAAAATCCCAATGAATAGGCGATTTCCATTCCATGTGATTCTATGGGCGGTTTCTACGGAGGGGTAGTATCGTCTATTCGCTCTATGAACATCGTGCGAGTTGTGAGATGCTATTTTGCATAACTGCCTGTTTTACCGGTTATTGTGTCTCAACAATACGAAAGCAATTTAGTGTGTGTTTGTTGGGATGTCTTTAACACATGTTCATAGCCTTAAAATTGATTATTTAATAAAATTAGCTTGTTTGATTCTGCATTCTTTTTTATTTTGAGAATCAATTATTGTTTCAAAATTGATTTTGAGACAAAGTAAAAATGTATAGCTTCTTCTAAAAATTAATTTTTTAAAAATTATTCACAACCAAAATTTTTTAGATTTACCCCATATTTCAACAGAGAGAGAGAGAGAGAGAGAGAGAGAGAGAGAGAGAGAGAGAGAGAGAGAGAGAGAGAGAGAGAGAGAGAGAGAGAGAGAGAGAGAGAGAGAGAGAGAGAGAGAGAGAGAGAGAGAGAGAGAGAGAGAGAGAGAGAGAGAGAGAGAGAGAGAGAGAGACTTGCCCTTCAAAGATCTTCATCGCCCTTCATAGATCATTCTTTTTGAGTGTGTGTTCTTATTTGTCTCTGTTTTCGTCTTTTTTTTTAAGTGTAGGCTGTAAGTGAAAGGACTGTTACTTGTGAAATTTAGACTGTGGGTAAAGTGAGTAGTATTATTGATGGTGTATTGATGGCTGACGCGTGGAGGCGGGAGATGATGGAAATGGTCATAAGAATATATTTTTAAAATTTATTTATCTATTTTTTTAAATTATTTATTTATAAATGTATATTTTTAAGTAAATATTAGTACTAATAATAAAAAAATTTATTATTGAAATATTAATATTTTTTTGTTACAAAATATACTATTCATACCCTTTCTGGTAATTACATATTCAAAAAGTACTTCTACTAACCAATATCTAAACGAAATTCATTTTTTAAAATTAATTTTTTGATAACAGTTTTTAAACATAAATCATGTTTATATAAAATCAATTCTGCTGAAAATCAATTCTACTCAAACTTACAATTGACCAACAAATTTCCAAACACACACTTAAATTTGTTCTTACAATTATATTTGGTACTCGTTAAATAAAATAGAATTCTATTCTCATGACTTGATGAGATTATTTAGTAGTAATTTCAAATTCATGATTGGATTTCATTAGAAAGCAATTTAGAAAGAAAATTGTATGGACTCTCTCCATCCAATTTTGGACGGAATCAAATTCCATTACTATTATCTTGTGAAAATATGGATTTGCTCTTAACTTACAAAAATTTATTGCCCCTTTTATCTTATCGTTAGCTACGCCACCATGTTTCGTCCTCTCTTATTATTACTCACGATCAACGACAATGTAACTATTGATGCCGACCATAACAACAAGGGTCTAAGTCAGATAGGGGAGAGAATGAAGCAATAGAGACATTTATTCCTATCAACATTGACCACTAACGAATACCATCACAACAAAACCAACACAACAAAAAAGAATAAAGTGGTGAGACTTTCAATTATAGGGGAGAGAGAGAGAGGCGATACGAAGATGATGTATCGAACAAGAAGTTTTTTTTTTGTTGGGTTATATTGTAACTTTTTATTAAAGAAAAAGTTGATAAAAATACAGTAAATTATTTATTTTTCCTCATTTTAAAACTTATACCAAACAAAATAATCTATTTTCTTTTCATTTTATACTAAATACATTTTGTTTATTCTCATTTTGATCTTATATTCCTATTCCCATTATCATTCTCTTTTCATTTTCCTTAAAATTATTTTTACATACTAAATGTGACTTGAATCATGAATGAATTGTAAGAATATAATAAAATTATTATTTATTTATATATTTAAAAAAATTATTTTAAAAATATTTTATAACATTTAGATCTATTTTGGTGTATTAAGCCATTAGTTCATCATAAGATATATTTAATCACCATATATGTTTATTAAGATTATCTATCTAAATCAATAAATTGGAATTGTTATTAAATTAATTTATACAACTTTTTTTTCCGGTGATATTCAACTGTTGTTTTGGTTTTCAGAGAAAAAAACTATTCAACAGCCTTTTGGGCTTATGACTTGACTTTAACCCATTACAAGTCAATTTTGGCCCATTAATGTAGCCAACAATTAAATCAATGAGGCCCTATATATGCTATTGGTACACTATCAATTAAATGTATGGTTATAATGTTACACAAACAGTTCGAATTTTTTTTTATTTATGCATCATTTCAAAATTTTGGTGTATGGTAAAATAAAAAAATATTTTATTCAAATACCAAAATAATCTAATAGTAAAAAATTGAATTCCTTCAAAGGAGAAACTTTCTATAAATTTATTTTATAAAATATGAATTAAATGTCATGTCACTGATTGAACCATTTGTATACTTTTTTATTTTTTTATTGAAATTTTGTCGATATTTCTTTAGAGTAGGATTATATGGAGTTATAATTCTTCATTATTAAATTATTTTAGAATTTGCACAATCATTTTAAAGCTTAAAAAAAGAAGTAATATTATTTAATTATATGTGCCCATTTTTCTAAAGTATCCCCGTCACTCAACAAATGACAACCTTACTCCATCTTGCGACGTGATTAGGATATTTGTCTTTTTCCCTTCAAACAATCTATAATAATTCGTCATTATGATACACAGGTGGCGGTCCAATTCTAAATACATAATTTTAAAATAAAAAAATTCGAGATAAATTATTTTGTTCGTATGTAAAGAATATTAATTCAAACACAACATCAACTTTCTAAAAAAGAAAAAAAAATTACGGGATAAGTTATTTATTTAAAATATATAAATGATATGAATATAAAAAAAGGTAAATTTGCTATTTATTAACATGACATTAATAAATTTATCTAATTACAAACGTGTTACCTTAAAAATAAGTAATTTTTTAAAATATTATCTTTGAAAAAAATGCTATAATTATTTAAAAAACAATAATTTTTAGCTTGTGTGTTTTGGTCCACTCAACCTAAATCAACTTACAAGATTGGTTCGAATAACAAATTTATAAATTTTGAATTCATTGAACCCAAACTAACCCGAGGATCAGCATGCCTAATTTTTCTTTTAATTGTAGTACCCTTATGTTATGCATTTATATTGTGTGTAAAATATTTAGAATTTAGTTAACCTATTATTTAGTTTTATTTGTAACATTTTCCTTTATCAATAAAAATGTATAGTACTACAAATATTTTATATCATCTAAATTATTTATTAAAATACTAGCCTTCCATTTAAAAGTTTATTATTCCTTTTTCCATCTTAATTATAGTAAACACCATTAGAAAAAGTTAACTTAATACTAAATTATAAATAAAATTTTCTTCTTAAAAATATATAAGGATTTGGATCCGGCCACAAAGCCAAACAAGGTGCTAGCCCAATCTGGGCCATCACCCTACTTGCCTTTGGGGTCAAATAAGGGGTCTGAATCTAAATATATGATTATGTAAGTCATAATTATATAATTCTTTTTCCCTTCTAATTTAGCAATATAAAACTCTATTATTCTTCAATAAGGAAAAAATTGTTAACCCAAACTTAACCAACTCATTTTACAACTGGTTAGTTTAGTTTGAGTTAAGTGAGTAAAAATATTTTAATTCCAACCAACTCAATTTACCCTTTTTTGATTGGTTCGATCTCTAAAATATCACCAACTCAATTCAATCCAATCAGCGCACACTTCTAATAATTCCCATAAATACATAGGAGACAAGCCCTAATTTGGTTAAATTTGTGTTTAGGCCATGGACCAAAAAATGTGCAAGGGAGTTTTGGTGCTGATTGTGGAGAGAAACACATTAATTAAACGTAGAGAGGTAAGGAGGGAGGGCTGAAGGAGTGAAGCTTTTCTCCTATGTTTAGGAGTCTCCGTAAAAAGAAAAGAAAGTCGTTCATTCATTCAGTATTTTTTTAAAAAATAAATTAATAAAAATTTATAATTATTATTTTATATTTATTATTGTGTTTATAATTATTATTAGATTAGTTAATACTTATACAATTTTTATTAAAAAAATACTAAATAAATAAAAATCATTAGAATCAAACTAATCCAACAATTTTCCACTTCCAAGCCTCGAATAGTGGGTGGCTCACGTGGCTCACACCTTCTTGGTTACCCCCATCCCCATTAATTCCAAGCTTTTGTCTCTCTTTGCTTTCAATGATTAAAGCAATCAACTTGTCTTCTTCTTCTTCTGGTTCACGTTTGTTCCTTGGATTTTGTATATGTTTATCAGTTAGAGTGAGAAGGTAATTAATCAATGGCTGGCATGCTTCCTGGAGTAGAGTGTGCTCGAAGGAGGAGGCTACATCAGAGTGGAGGATGCTCTGATTCACCAGCTTCCACCAGACGTTCTTCGTTCTGTCTCTACACTACCAGCCATGTCCATGACCATTCCCTTTCTTCTTCTTCTTCTTCCTCCTCTTTACTGGTTCGTTCCTACCTCTCTCTGTGTGCCCTTCAGCATTCAATGATTAATTGTTTGTTGGATTTAATTTGAATGCTGTAAACAGCAGCAAAGAAGCTCACAGCACCAGGCATGCCCAGATGAGATGCTGGGAGGAGCAGCCAGAGAAGCCAAGGAGAGGTTGGATGAGAGATTAAGGGCCCAGAGGAATTCACAAAGCAAAAGGTATTACAACTTACAACACCCACAAATTAAAACACTAAATCACTCTTAATCTTTTCAATCTGTAAATTAAAGAAGTGTTGTGTGTTGTAGGGAAGGGAGGAAGGAGAAGGAGAAGGAGGAGAGAAGAGAAGCAGAGTTGCAGATAGAGGTGTATGGGAGTAAGAGGAGTGGATGCAGAAGATTGATGGGGTGGAGCAGATTGAAATTGAAATGGAAGGGCTCAGACTCAGAAGAAGAGGAGTGTGCAGTGTGCTTGGAGTCATTTGAGGCAGGAGACACACTCATCCATCTTCCCTGTGCCCACAGGTTCCACTCAACTTGCTTGGACCCATGGCTCCAACACAGTGCTCACTGCCCCTGTTGCAGAATGGCCATCATCTCCCACTAGCATCTTTTTTCATTTCATCTTTCTTTTCATCACTTTCTCTGTAATTCTAGATTATATGGCCTCCCTGGAATTGTAGACTTCTTTTGTTTCTTAATTAGGAATTTGGGGATTGTGATGGTGGAGTGGAATTCCTGGTTTTGTTTCTTGAGGCATTCAGCAGATGGTGTTTAATGTTGAGTAATACAACACTTACATGTTATTTTATTTCATCACTTTCAGTGTTGCTTGTGTTTTTTTTTTTTTTGGGTGCAATTTTAGATTATATGACCTCCCTGCAACTGTAGACTTTTGTTTCTTAATTAGGAATTTAGGGATTGCGATGGTGGAGTGGAATTCTTGGTTTTTGTTTCTTGAGACATTCAGCAGATGCTTGGTGTTTAATGTTTAATGTTGAGAAATACAAGACTTACATGTTATTTTATTTTATTTTTCTAGCAAAAGTACAATTTTCATTCCTTATTTGTATTTTGACTTTCAATTTTATCTATAAATTTTTGTGTTGATTTCGTCTTACATATTTATTTTTTATTTTGATATTGTCCCTAAGTGATAGAAAATGTTAACATATACTTTTTCTTGTAACTCATCTACTACCAACATATTATACAATTAATTTTAGTTTTAATTTCGCTCTAAACATTTTGACTATGCTTCAATTTTACCTTAAATGATACTTTTATCATTTCTCTCATTTGTCTTAAATTAATAGTTAAATGTTTAATATGTCATATGAAAGAATTTATGTATTATTTAAAAGAGTTCACATTAGTATTTTACGTCAATTGTATTAATGGCATTAACCCTAGGAACAAAATTAAAACAAAAAAAAATATAAGATAAAATTAACACACAAAAATGTTTGGAACAAAAGAGGGACAAAAAAAATGTACTTTTACCTTTTTTTAAAAAAATTAAGAGGTATGAATTTGAATAAATATCTATTTATTAAGTTATTATTGTTAAATATGAATAATAAATAATTAAGACTGATTGTTTTTCAACACCTGTACTTATTAAATACAATAAAAGATGCATCAAAAGTAGTTAGTGTCTGAAATTTGACATAGTATAATAATATACACAAAGGTGTGAATTTCATACATATCTCTGTATTAAGTATATATAGAGATCACACTCCATCTTATTATCTGTCTTTTTATTGTAACATTATTGAAGGAAATATATTTTTTGCTATCTTGTATTCATTATTGGTTGACATTAAAATGGGGTTTCGAAACTTTTACTAATTCTCAAAGCTCAAAACTAAGTGATTTTAGAATAATTACTACTGAATCCAAAGATAATATGAGGCTTGTATTAGAATTGCGCATCTCAGCAATAGGATCTTATGTTAACACAAAACAAAACAATACAATACAAACATCATCACGTGCAGTTGAAAGCAACATGACAACATATAAATTCTATCTTGAAAACTGAGTGTGTGCCTGGAAAACAATTAAAAAAATTTAGATTTAGATAAATTATAATTTATAAAATTGATTTTGAAAAAATTTAAATTTAGATAAACTATAATTTATAGAAATAATATAAATATTTTACTAAACTATAATTTAAAAGTAAAATTACGTTAATGTAAAAATTTTTAAACATATTATTTTATACTAAATTACGTTAATACAATTTAAATTATAATTTATAAAAACGTAATATATAACCAAACATGCTATAATTCATTATCGTGAGATATACTAATTCTCTCATTTTATCTCTCTTACTGTACCACTACTATGGACGTCGGCCTCTAATTTCAAATGTTTCTTTCATTTGGTAAAGTAGGTTTAATTTCCATGTACAGACGTACGCACATACGTTTTGAAACGATGAAACGACGCTAATTGCTTGGGACAACGGGACCAACCTCTCAAACAAGACAGCTGCATTTCGTTGAATAGTACATCCAACTAGTGGATGATCTCATTGTACCTACGAGCAACCCAGAGATTTTATGGGATTGACTCAGGAACTGGAGTTATAGATTTTTTACATTTGGTGGTGAAGTATTTTTTTTAAGGATTAATCGTCAACTATTTAATTGTTAATTGAATGAATGACAAGAAAATTAATAATTTTAACATTAAAGTTAATTCAGTTCAAATACTAAAATTATTAATTTTCTTGTCAGTCATCAAATTACTTGATTATACTACTAGCAATGAATATATATTTTTTTAAAACTGACTATCAGTCAATTAATTGCTGATCAGATGATTGATTAGAAATTAGTGACTTTAGTACTGAAGTCAATTTAATTCAAATACTAGAACTATTACTTCTCTTGCCAACCGTCTAATCAATCAATCGAATGACTAGTGATAAAAATTTTTTTTTCAAGAACTTATTATCAGTCATTTGATTACCAATCGGATGACTGACAAGAAAACTAACGACTTTATTACTAAAGCCAATCTGGTTCAAGTATAGAAATTATTAATTCTCTTATCTCGATAGTTTAATTAGATAACTAATAATAAATTTTTTTTTTCAAAAATTAACTATTAATCATACGATTGTCGATTAAATGACAGGTGACGAAAACCAATAACCTTATTATTGGTGTCAATTTTTTTTTTTTAATGATTTATAATAATTGAGTGTTGGGTGAGTCGAAAAGACCAAAAGCTCATACTTTCTGAATTGGAGAGCAAGTGAATCTTATTGCACCAACTGTCACTGTCGGTCCTTTTCACCTTTAATTAGCTTGCAATTGTGTCTGTTCGGTACAGAAGCATTGTGCGTTCTGATATGGTACATTATTTTATGGTGTATTGTATCTGCATGCAATCCTACCCCATGTGGACTTGGTCTTCCTCAAATAATTGGTGATAATTTCAAAAAAAAAAAATTTCAGTGCTTCCCATCATGCGGATCGTATATTAATTCTTTTATTAATAATTTTAGTATTCTAGGGATATACCCCACTGCATGGACCAAATGACCGTATATTTTCAACGATAATATCTACTTAAAAAAACAGTTTAGACGTTATATTAATGGATTGCCATTTTTGTATTAGTATAGCTTTCTGAAAGTGGAGTCCAGTTAATCCAGTGGGGAAGAAGATTAGTTTCCAAAATTAAGTAGGGTATTTGGTTTCTAATCTAAGTTGTTAGATTTCACAATTCTTAGTCTAAATTTTAGAATGTTATTTTTTTTATTTTTTTAAAAAAATAATAAAATTTGAGTCATTAATTATAAAATTCAACGATCTAAATTAGATTAAGCATTTTACTTGACTTTGACACATAAATTAGTCCGATAAAATGTATATATATATATATATTCACACACACAAGCATATCTCCAAGCTTAGTGCGTAAATGAATTGGTGTTTTATGTGAAAATTAAGTACTAATTTTAAGTACTTGTTAATAAATCAGAATCAGACAATTTATTTTTAAAAATTCAAATATTATATTTTTATTAAAATTTTAATAATAAAGAACTTAAAAAATTTCGAGTTTGTGATATTTTCTTTGATATACCAGGAAGGTAAGGATGAATGAGCTGAAACAGAAAAGGGAAACGGCGCCGTTTTCTATGACCATGTGCACGCCGCAACGGCTAGTTTCAGCTTCAAGTGACCGTTTAGAGCACCACCCCAAATTCAAAATCTGGAAAAACAAACCCCAGCGTTGGTCTTGCTCTCACAGAAATTCTCAGAGACCCGAAATAATTGTCACCATTTTGCATCCATCAAAATCTCTCAAATTATTTTTTACTATTTTTATTTTTCTGATTTCGTTTCTGCAAAATTTGAAAGTTTGGATTTTGGAAGATGGTTTACTCGTACACCCCCACATACTACTCAACCCTCCACGACTCAATCACCTCCCTCTGTAAGAACCTTCTTCCTTTCGGCCTCAAGAGGCGGCGTTTGCCGGCCTCCGATCACCGCCTCTGGAAGCTTCAGTCCGATAACCTCAAATGGCAGCAAGACGCCTTCCACCAGCTGTTGAACTTGATGAGTCTTCACAGAGAAGGCATTCTCGCTCAAGCTGAAGTATCCATATTCGCAAATCACCTTCTTGAGACCCTCATTGCTTCTCCTCCTCCACAACATGAACATCCCGTTATACTCAGAGATAAGCTACTCTTCTTGCAGGTAAGTTTTGTTGAGAAGATAAACTTGAATCTGAGGTAGAGAGATTGGGTTTTGACGTGGTTTTTCTGGTGTGATTGTGTGTATTCTTGCAGGAGCTGCTATATGCCAAATGCATTTCTGAAGAAGAGTACCATGCTTCAAAGAGGCCATTGATACAGAGACTTGCAGTTCAAGGAGCTGAAATAGAAGCCAAAGATGTGATCGTTGCAGGGTTAAATTCATCAGAACAGGAGTGGTCAGTTATTGACTTGGAGGACGAACATTGCTTGCTGAACAAGGAGAATTCTGATTCTAAGAACAAATCGAAGATTAAAGGACCTGCCTCTGTTTTCCGCTTTGGCTCTTCTCACAAACCCAGAAAAAACAGAACAGAGACGAGCATATTCGATTCGCTATCTTCACATTTGAGCAACTCAACCCCAACAAAATTCTCTTCCTCTGTCTCTGTAAAAACTGAACTTGAGTATTACAAGGAGAACTCGTTCTGGAATGGTCAGGCAAAGAACCAGAAAAGTGAAGACAAGTTGAAGAGGAAGCCATTCAGGATTCTGTTTCGAAGGGAGCAGAGAGAGGGGCATGGTGGTTCTGAATCAGAGGAAAGAGCAGGAAGATCGGCGAAAAAGCAATGGAAGAACAATGATTCCGATGACGACACAGCTCCTTTGCCTCTAAATGACAAATCTGATACAGGAACCTACTTGAATTCCTCTCAGCTTGTTAGGGAAGAACATGAGACAAAGTTAATGAAGAAGAACCCGCTTTCTGATAGTTCTCCATCTGGATTTTACTTAGATAAGGTTTGTGTTCCTTCATCTAGTTCAATTTTGATCTATCTATCACGTTCCTGGGACTCTGATTATGTGAGTGAAACCAATTCATGCATATGATTAACAGGTTTCTGGAGGGAAGATTATGGAGTTTTCAAAGATTCAGACAGGACCCGCAGACCCAAATAATAAATTTCTGTAAGTATTTTCTCTAAATGTCATTGCTTGACACTCAAAATCAGTAAGTTACTTATGTCCTTTATGTAATCTCTTGTGTTGAAGATCAAAGAAAGCCTCCAAAAGCAACATAGGAGAAATGGAAAATACGTGCAACAACAATGGGAGGGAAAAGCATAGCTATTCAATGGAGTGGACAACGTTTGAAGATGATGAAAACTTGCACCCAAATCTTTTTGCTCATCAGGATAGTTCACTTCGCAGCAGCAGCAGCATGAACCCATTTTCTCAGTGAGAGTAAGAATCGGAACATTTTTGTGGAACCTGAAATCAAGCTAGTGTGGTTGAGCTTCCCTGTGTGAATGGAGAAAGTTCAGAGAGAATAAAATGGCACTCTCTCTTGTTGGGAGTTAGTAACATATTTGTGGAGGACCAACATATAAAGGCTTGTAATTACTCTTTATATCATCTGTATGTACTTGATTCTTTAAGTGAATTTAAAATTGGAAAAAGATATATATTCATATTTGTTCTTATGATTTGGTTTTATGCCTAAACCATATTTGGTTTTAATTTTTGAATGGTTTAATTGGATTTCAAATAGAAAATTTTTGTTAGGTAATTTGATTTGATTTTAAGTAATTTGTTGTCAAAATAGCCTTTTAAAGGTCAAATATTTCAAAATATCTTTTTAATAGCTTAGCTGAACAGAGGCAAATTTTATTATTATGAAATTAATTTAGTTTTGTTTTATTTGTTTTAAATATAATTAAATATTTTGAAACTGCCTATTAATTTTCTGAAACTGCCCATTAATTTTTAAAACCAAATTTTAATTGTATTAAAATTCTCGTCTGCCTCATTAATGTTCAGCAGCTATAAAAGGAGGACTCATTCCCCTCATTTTTCACACTCACACACCAAACTGTTGTGCTCTTCTCTCTTCCCTCTCTCAAACTCTTTAGGTTACGCTCTTCAAAATTTCTGCTGTTCTGTGGCCTGAGAACCTTTCTCAGAAGAATCTGTTTAATCCTGGAGGGAGTTCTGTAGACCCAGATTTTTAGCTGTGGTCGCGGAATAAATTCCTTAAGGACAGTGTCTATTATAAAGACGCGACTCAGATTATTTTTGTGTTGGTATCCAAATTTTACAACAATTTTAAGAAATTTATCATACCAACTCTACCACAATCATAACTCTAAGAGAGTGTACAACTCAAATTCAAAGAGGTAATATCTTAAAATTTACTTTGATGTATATATTTGCTAAAGGTATGAAGCTTGTGTTGAAAAATATTATCTTAAAATATTAAACAAAAAATTTTGTTTTACGAAACTTGCGTTGCAATTTCGTGCATGTTTTTATGCCGTTATATTAAATCAGAATTGAAAGACATTACATTAATGTCTATGTTAATGTTGCTTGAATTGTGATTAATATCTTTATATATAGCAAATTCTGTTTCATATGTTGACCTTTATGATTTTCAATCATTTGGACGTGTACCAATATTATTTACCTCATTTAATGGACTTTGATTTTTCTTTTCTTTCATGGTGGTCCATTAATTCCTTTTACCATTGGCTTTTAATAGTTTTTACATATATGAATATATATAACCAATTCGGATTGATTATTCACAACCGTGGGTGCATTTATATATATATATATATATATAGCCGTGGGAGTTAATGATATATATATAATTATGGCCTTTTATGAGGGAAGATGATAAGAATTGGTGTGTATATATATATAATCGTGGGGCCAATGTGTGTTTATTATATAAACATATAGGTTGTTCATGTTATTTGCTCTAATTTAATGAGAGTTATTCTCATATTATGTGGGCAATAGATCTCTTAGCTAGAATATATATGAGATAGAATAAATATATATATATATATATATATATATATATATATATATATATATATATATATATATATATATTTGTGGGATATTCTAGATTCCAAATATATGATATTTTGGTTTTACACCTTATTTAAGGTGATAAATATTTGATTTTCAATTATGTGTATTTTAATTTTTTGTGAGCTTATTAAAAAAAAATATTTTTTGTTGTTGTTGCTCACAAAAGGAGATTTTATTTGAGAGAATTTTTTTCACTACATGAGATACATATGATGACGTGTGTTGATACAAGACGTTTAGCTTTGACTATATATTATCTTGTGTATCTAAAATATTATAGGTTCTTTTAACTTGGTTTGAAAAAATTCTTTTAAAGTAGATTATGCATATATATATATATATAGCATTTGCGTATATGGAACAAATACATATTGATTTAATCCACTTTCAAATATCATATACATGGAGTGAAATTATTATTTGCTATTATTTTTATAAGCACAACTCATAATTTTTTTTGAGTTCTAATTTTGAGTGATCATGAAGTGATCAATTTTGCTCATAAAGCAAATTTGTGCAATGATGATTTCTTCTCCCTTCATCATGAGGTATGTTACACTATTTTAATATTTCTTTTAAGAATTTTTATTAATAGTGGGGGCTAAAGGAAAAATATTTTTGGATAATATTTTTATTGTCACATCCCAAAAATTGAACATGTGAAAAGATACTACTATTAGGAAAACCTCAGTGGTATTCCAAAATCCTGGACAATCTCAATATCCACAATTACTTATTAAATAAAATTCTCAAACATGAGTTATTCACATAAATTCTGTGAGGTCTTACATTCAACCTCTATTATTCATTGCACACGACAGAATTATATTCATCTGATAAACAAATATAGGCATACATAATCTGATGTTTTTATCTCATCGCAAGCCTAGGAGACCTATGGAAAGTACAGAGCGTTCCTAGTATCCACATTAATAAGTAATGGTATCCCACCAGACAGAATTAGAGAATAATCCCAAGGGGCTTCTAATCTTCAAACGAATACTCTTCTTCCTTATTTTCTGTATCTGAAAAGATAATCATAGGGAGTGTGAGTTTATTTAAAAACTCAGTAAGTAAATAACTGTACTATATAAAATATCAAAAGTACAAATACCACATTTACTCATATAATTAATTGTCTTATACATTGAGTAGTATGAGACTCTAACCCTTTCAAACTCGTGTATAGGTTTCATAGATATACACTGAGTAGTATGGGACTTTAACCCTTTCACCGAGTAGTATAGGACTCTAACCCTTTCACCGAGTAGTATGGGACTCTAACCCTTTCACCGAGTAGTATGAGACTCTAACCCTTTCAAACTCGTGAATAAGATTTCATAGATATACACCGAGTAGTATGGGACTCTAACCCCTTTCAAACTCGTGTATAGGTTTCATAGATATGCACTGAGTAGTATGGGACTTTAACCCTTTCAAACTCATGTATTAGAACCCGTAGATCTTTACTCATTAATAAAATAGTGAGAATTTATCACATAGTACAATTTTCATGAAACAAAATAATTTATACATACTCTTGTTCCTATGAATTTCTGTAAAAAATATACCAATCACCATATACTGTCATATGAAAAATTGATTGATTAATATTCAAATAATATTGTAAATGAGACTTATATTGTACTTTGACTAGTAATATCAAACTAGCTTAGCAAGGTTATTCACTCACCTTGATGTTTGTCCAAGTTTACCTTGTTCCACACTAGAATTTGTGTAGGAAAATTTCCTACTAAAATATATTACAAGGAAACATAAGAAAGGAAACAAAATCACGAAAAGATGCAAAATTTCCTGATTGCTACAGTAACGGTTTGCTACAATAACAGTTTGCTATAGTACGGTTCGCTACAGTAACGGTTTGCTACAGTGACGGTTCGCTACAATACGTTGACTGCCGACACTACAGTAACTCGAAAAATTTTCTGGTTGCTACAGTGAATTCGAGTTTGCAGACGCTTCCCAAAAAATTTTCATCCTTTCCTTTTTTTTTATTCAAAACCAGAATCTCAACTCTTTTAACCAATTATAACTCAAATATAACTTCTAAAACAACTGAGATTCATGAATTATCATCAAAATCTTTAAAAACAAAACCTCCTCTAATCTTCCATATAAACTTAGATTTAAGGAAAATAATGAGATTAAAGCTTACCTTTGATCCTTACAAAGCTTTTGAATCGAACAAATAATCAAAACTCTGAAGATCAAGGAAAAGATTTGAGAAGAGGATGAAGAAACGAGAGAAAGTGAATTTACTATTCACTTCAGCCTTTGCTTCGATGCGTGAGAAAATGAGGGGGTACTATTGAAGTTTTATTTTAAATATTTCTAATGGGTTATTGAATAATCCATGGGTATTCATAACCCAACATCCAAACTCATCCAGTCAATTTACAATAAATGGACTAATTGACCATTTTTGAACCACTTTTCCATGAATTTCACCATTCTTAGAATATATCCCACATGGTGCAAATATTCAGTCTAGTCATTTAACTCAATTTTCATAAATAATATTCAAAGAGAACAATTAAATATGAAAATTAAAAATGACCAAAATATATAACTAAAGTAACGTTGTAAAATTCTAAAATACTCTCAAGCGAATTATATTCCGAAATTAACGGGTATTACATTCTACCCCCCTTTAAAAGAATTCGGTCCTCCGAATTAAAATCTTACCTCAAGTTTCAAATAAATGTGGATATTTTTCCCACATTTCATCTTCTACCTCCCACGTAGCTTCCTCGTGAGAATGATTTCTCCAAAGAACCTTGACAGTAGGAATTTCTTTAGTGCGCAATTTCTTGACTTTTCTATCAAGAATAGCTACTGGTACCTCTTCGTAGGTGAGAGTTTCATCAAAATGAACTTCTTGGGGTTGAATGACATGAGAAGGATCAGGAAGATACTTCCGTAGCATGGACACATGAAATATTGGATGAACTCCCTCTAGGTCTGAAGGTAGGTCTAGGCGATATGCCACATTACCCACTCTGTCTGTAACCTCATATGGCCAACATACCTCGGACTAAGCTTGCCTTTCTTCCCGAATCTCATTACTCCCTTCATAGGTGAGATTCGTAAGAAAACCATGTCACCTATTGCAAATTCAAGGTCACGTCGTCGGTTGTCTGCATAAGATTTCTGTCTACTCTGAGCAGTTAACAACTTCTCTATGATAAGTTTAACTTTATTTATATCGTCCTGTATCATCTCAAGTCCAAGTATTTTAGTTTCACCAAGTTCAAACCAACCTATAGGAGATCGACACTGTCTCCCATATAAAGCTTCAAAAGGTGCCATCTGGATACTGGCTTGGTAACTATTATTATAAGCAAATTCAATAAGAGACAAATGATCTTCCCAACTTTCACTGAAATCCATTATACAAGCTCTTAGCATATCCTCTAAAGTTTGAATTGTCTTTTCGGACTGTCCATTAGTCTGAGGATGGAATGCTGGGCTAAAATTCACTTTGGTACCCAAAGCCTCTTGAAAGACTTTCCAGAACCGAGAAGTAAACTGAGGTCCTCGGTATGATATAATAGATATTGGTACACCATGAAGTTTCACTATTTCTTTAACATAAAGTCGAGCAAGTTTTGCTACACTGAAAGTGGTATGAACAGGAAGAAAATGTGCTGACTTAGTAAGTCGATCCACTATGACCCATATTGAGTCATTTCCTTTTGTTGACCGGGGTAAACCAACTACAAAATCCATAGTGATTCTTTCCCATTTCCATTCGAGAATATTTAGTTTTTGCATCAAACCAAGTGGTCGTCGATGTTCAGCTTTAACTTGCTGACAAGTCAAACATCGAGCTACAAAGTCAGTCACATCTCGCTTCATGCCCTCCCACCAGTAAACTTGTTTCAAGTCCTGATACATTTTCACAGCACCAGAATGTACAACGTAAGGCGAACCATGAGTTTCCACTAAGATTTCATGTTTCAAAGATTCAATGTTGGGGACACAGAGTCTCCCATTAAACCATAAGACTCCTTCTTTATCTACCAAGAAACTTGGTGCTAAACCTTCCTTTGCCTTATCTCTAATTTTGATCATATCGATGTCGTTTTCTAAAGTTGCTTTTACTTTTTCAACAAGGGATTATCTAACTGTTAAATGAGCTAAAAATGTACCTGACTCAATGATCTCAAAGAATACTCCATTAGCTTCTAATTCTTGTAGTTCATGTGTTAGAGACCTCCTTATAGTGGCAATGTGAGCTAAACTTCCCATAAACTTTCGACTTAGAGCATCAGCCACCACATTTTCTTTACCTGGATGGTAAAAGATGGTACAATCATAATCTTTCAGAAGTTCCATCCACCTTCGTTGCCTTAGATTGAGATCTCTCTGCTCAAAAATGTACTTAAGGCTTTTGTGATCTGTAAAAATTTTACAAGTCTCCCCATACAAGTAATGTCTCCAAATCTTTAGGGCAAACACTACAGCTGCCATTTCCAAATCATGAGTGGGATAATTCAATTTATGCTTTTTAAGCTGATGTGAGCCATAAGCTACGACTCTACCATGTTGCATCAACACACACCCTAAACCTATCTTTGAGGTATCACAGAATACAGAGTAACCCCCTGGTCCTGATGGTAGGATTAAGACTGGTGTAGAAGTTAAACACTCTTTCAGTTGGGTGAAACTTTGCTCACATGAATCATCCCAAATGTATTTAACATTCTTTCGGGTTAACTTATTTAATGGGAGAGCCGTCTTAGAGAAATCTTTGACAAAGCGACGGTAATACCCTGCTAAGCCAAGAAAACTACGTACTTCCGACACAGTTGTTGGTCTAGGCCATTGTTTTACTGCTTCAATTTTACTTGGATCAACATGAATACCTTCTTGGAAATAACATGTCCCAAAAACGTTACATGACTCATCCAGAATTCACATTTTGAGAGCTTTACGTACAACTGATGCTTTCTCAAGATCTGAAGCACTATTCTCAAATATTCAGTATGTTCTTCATGACTCTTTGAATATACCAAAATATCATCAATAAATACAATTACAAACTTATCAAGGAATGATTTAAACACTCTGTTCATTAAATTCATAAATGCTGCTGGTGCATTTGTCAACCCAAAAGACATCACAAGAAACTCATAATGTCCATACCGTGTACGAAAAGCTGTCTTAGGTATATCATCGTTCTTAATTCGTAACTGATGATATCCAGACCTTAGATCAATCTTTGAGAAGTATTTTGCTCCTTGAAGCTGATCAAACAAATCATCTATCCTTGGTAAAGGATACTTATTCTTCACTGTGACTTTATTCAGCTAACGATAATCTATACATAATCTCATAGAACCATCTTTCTTTTTCACAAAAAGAACAGGAGCACCCTAAGGTGAAAAACTTGGGCGAATGAACCTTTTGTTCAACAAATCTTCCAATTGTTCTTTGAGTTCTTTTAGCTCAACAGGAGCCATACGATAAGGTGGAATAGAAATTGGTCGTGTGTCTGGGACCAAATCAATATTGAACTCAATATCTCTTTCTGGCGGTAATCCAGGTAAATCTTCTAGGAACACATCTAGAAATTCATTAACCACATGTATGTCTTCTAACTTCTGTTCTTTCTTTTCTAAATCTTTGATAAAAGCTAGAAATCCCTGACATCCCTTTCGCAACATACGCCGAGCACTTAACATAGATATCATGTTGCAAGGTACATCACTTCGATCTCCTTGAAACACAAAATTACTCCTCCCCGGCAAATTAAAGGAAATAACTTTGTCACGACAATTTATAGTAGCATGACAAGAAGATAGCCAGTCCATCCCTAAAATCACGTCAAAATCTAACATATTGAGAATCATAAGATCTATCTCAGTTTCCATGCCTCCAACAATTATTTTACAAGAACGATAACATGTTTTAACTATCCAAGTCTCTCTCATCGGTGTGGAAACCAAGAATGGTTCCTTAAGAGTAATCGAATCAAATGAAAATCTCTTGGCAAATAGGGGTGACACATACGAGTGAGTAGAACCAGGATCAAACAAAATACGTGCAGCAAAAGTATTGACAGATAATATACCTGTAACTACAGCATTGGATGTTTGAACATCCTGTCGGGTTAGAGCATATACTCTTGCATTTCCTCTACCAGCAGCTTGTTTTCCACGGTCACCTTGGCCTCTTCCAGAACCTCTTCCTATACTACCCCCTATTGAAGGGGTTGGTGTTCGAGTAATAGAAGCAGAAATAGATTGTGGTCGAGGTGGCAAAGTAGACCCTTGACCTGGTCCTGTCATGAGCTGAGAGCACTCGCTTATAAAATGTCCTTTCTGTCCACAATTATAACAACCTGTACTGTTTAACCTGCATTCTCCGAAGTGAAACTTTTCACATTCAGGACACTGAGGTTTCTTCCTTCTAGCTTGAGTACCTCCTCTACTAGAAGAGCTAAAACCACCCCTGCTCTCTGAACGAGGCTTAGCCACACTGGCTGTAGAATAAGATGACTTAGTAGGAGTGGCTGGAGCATTTTGTGATGCATTAAAGGGTTTCAAAGTCCCTGAGTCTTATCCTTGACCAAAAGATCTCCTATATCTAGCTTTCTTCTTTTGTCGATATTCTTCTTTATTCTTTGACCTCCTCCATTTACCAGTCCTACCCTTTAACTAAAAGGAAGTGAATTCTACCTTTTTAGTAGGAGAACACCCTATAGCATCAAAGATTGTTTCACAATCTTTAAGGAAACATTGTGGGTCCTCTTTGGGATCTTCCCCTGAAAAAGTAGGAGGCCTCATTTTCTGGAATTCAGACATGTTTACCTCCTTTACATTACCTCCTCCAGCTAACTGAGCTGGTGGTACAATTTCAGCTTCAACAATAGGAGGATCCACTGGCAGGTTAGCTTGTGCAGCTCGACCTCTCATTTCAGCCTCAAATCGGTCAAATCATTCATTCATTAAATTAATCACATGTGCAATGGTTGCATTATCAAGGTGAGCATCAGGTTTGATTCTCCTTGCCTGATCACTAGTTGCGTCCTCAGTATTTTGAGCATGTAAACTATCACCACGGATAGGATCATCTTGCACATATACTGGTGGAATTATAGCACTCCTTGGACCCATATGCTCATTATTATTAGAAGATCCTTCTGACATTGAACTGTCAAAGATCTACACACATAACAAATACTTTTCAGACATAAACAAAATATCACTTACTAGCCCCACTGAAAAGTTATCTATAAAATGACATTATACTCTACAAGGTCTTTTATGGAACCTAATCCTATGGTCATGCTGCGGCTCATGACAATAGGGAAGGGCCTACAAAGATCACTTTGCTCTGTACTCTATAGGGGACCTCTAGAACCTTCCTCTGATACCAAATTGTCACATCCCAAAAATTGAACATGTGAAAAGATACTACTATTAGGAAAACCTCAGTGGTATTCCAAAATCCTAGACAATCTCAGTATCCACAATTACTTATTTAATAAAATTCTCAAACATGAGTTATTCACATAAATTCTGTGAGGTCTTACATTCAACCTCTATTATTCATTCCACACGACAGAATTATATTCATCTGATAAACAAATATAGGCATACATAATCTGATGTTTTTATCTCATCGCAAGCCTAGGAGACCTATAGAAAGTACAGAGCGTTCCTAGTATCCACATTAATAAGTAGTGGTATCCCACCAGACAGAATTAGAGAATAATCCCAAGGGGCTTCTAATTTTCAAACGGATACTATTCTTCCTTATTTTCTGTATCTGAAAAGATAATCATAGGGAGTGTGAGTTTATTTAAAAACTCAGTAAGTAAATAACTGTACTATATAAAATATCAAAAGTACAAATACCATATTTACTCATATAATTAATTGTCTTATACACTGAGTAGTATGAGACTCTAACCCTTTCAAACTCGTGTATAGGTATCATAGATATACACTGAGTAGTATGGGACTCTAACCCTTTCACCGAGTAGTATGAGACTCTAACCCTTTCACCGAGTAGTATGGGACTCTAACCCTTTCACCGAGTAGTATGGGACTCTAACCCTTTTACCAAGTAGTATGAGACTCTAACCTTTTCAAACTCGTGAATAAGATTTCATAGATATACACCGAGTAGTATGGGACTCTAACCCCTTTCAAACTCGTGTATAGGTTTCATAGATATGCACTGAGTAGTATGGGACTTTAACCCTTTCAAACTCATGTATTAGAACCCGTAGATCTTTACTCATTAATAAAATAGTGAGAATTTATCACATAGTACAATTTCCATGAAACAAAATAATTTATACATACTCTTGTTCCTATGAATTTCTGTAAAAAATATACCAATCATCATATACTGTCATATGAAAAATTGATTGATTAATATTCAAATAATATTGTAAATGAGACTTATTTTGTACTTTGACTAGTAATATCAAACTAGCTTAGCAAGGTTATTCACTCACCTTGATGTTTGTCCAAGTTTACCTTGTTCCACACTAGAATTTGTGTAGGAAAATTTCCTAGTAAAATATATTACAAGGAAACATAAGAAAGGAAACAAAATCACGAAAAGATGCAAAATTTCCTGATTGCTACAGTAATGGTTTGCTACAGTAACAGTTTGCTACAGTAACGTTGACTGCTACAGTACTGCTGACTGCCGACACTACAGTACTGCTACAGTAACTCGAAAAATTTTTTGAAATTTTCTGGTTGCTATAGTGAATTCGAGTTTGCAGACGCTTCCCATAAAATTTTCATCATTTCCTTTTTTTTTTATTCAAAACCAGAATCTCAACTCTTTTAACTGATTATAACTCAAATATAACTTCTAAAACAACTGAGATTCATGAATTATCATCAAAATCTTCAAGAACAAAACCTCCTTTAATCTTCCATATAAACTTAGATTTAAGGAAAATAATGAGATTAAAGCTTACCTTTGATCCTTACAAAGCTTTTGAACCGAACAAATAATCAAAACTCTAAAGATCAAGGAAAAGATTTGAGAAGATGATGAAGAAACGAGAGAAAGTGAATTTACTATTCACTTCAGCCTTTGCTTCGATGCGTGAGAAAATGAGGGGGTACTATTGAAGTTTTATTTTAAATATTTATAATGGGTTATTGAATAACCCATGGGTATCCATAACCCAACATCCAAACCCATCCAGTCAATTTACAATAAATGGACTAATTGACCATTTTTGAATCACTTTTCCATGAATTTTACCATTCTTAGAATATATCCCACATGGTGCAAATATTCAGTCCAGTCATTTAACTCAATTTTCATAAATAATATTCAAAGAGAACAATTAAATATGAAAATTAAAAATGACCAAAATAAATAACTAAAGTAACGTTGTAAAATTCTAAAATACTCTCAAGCGAATTATATTCCGAAATTAACGGGTATTACATTTATAACAACAAGTGGGGGATATACGTTGTTATGTAAGTATGTTGTTATAAGAATATATAGACTTTGGTAAAAATATTTTATGGTCAATAGTTAATGATATTGTGGTTTAATAGAAATTATGGGTTTATTATATTTATGTATTGAGTATGTCCCATAAATTTCTATTGACTAACTATTGATAGTATGAAAAGGCTTTCTTAAAGCTCACATGTGAACTATTTTAAAAATTTCTCTATTTTGAGAATTTTATTTATGTGGAATATGGAATTCTTGAAATTAACATATGTGTGAGGGTTTTAATTTAAGAATTCAAAATAGCTTCATCTTAAGCTTTTGAGAGTTTTATTTTGGAACATGATTTTTATAGATTTGTAACCAAATTTGAAGATATTGGCATATAAATTTTGGGCCAATTTGAAAATTAAGAAAGCCATCTCATTGAGATGATGATACGCTGTTAATTTTCAAGTTGAGGAAACTATCTCATTGAGATGATGATATGCCATATATATATAAAAATTGGAATTAGCATTTTCTAATTCCAATCCATGATAACTCTTTAATTGTACATAGAGGTACAATGTTATTGAGTTATTGGTTACAAATGAGATTGAAAAGTTTCAAAATAATTCTGTGAAATTGTTCTCTTGAAAAATAATATTATATGATGGATGAATTTAGATGCGCATATATGTTATGCGTTTGGTGCTCATCTATAATAATTATAAGGTTTTGTATAAAGTTTTATATGAGTTATGTAATTATACTCTTATAGATTTAAAAATGTGGGGGTATTTTGCAAAGTTTATGTTACATGACTATGAGAAAAATAAATTAACTATAAAACCTTAGTTATTATGTTGTTAATTTTCTCTTTGTGATTAGTGAAAATATCTCTTTTAATTAAAGATGGATGTGTATATATGTGGAAGTGATAGATGGTAAGGATGATTATTTGTCTGTATATGTGTGACATAGATGTTACATAAAATCAAATATTCCTTTACATCTAGTGTTGACATGAAAGACATAAGTGAAGTAAATGAGATTTTGGGATTAAAACCATGAGGAAAGGTGATGGTATTTTACTATCACAAGAACGTTATGTTCAAAATTATCTTAAAAGTTTGATCATCAAGATGACAAACTGGTGAAAAACTCCTTATGATTTTAACACTCAGTTAAGGAAAACAGAGGAGAGTCTCTGTTGTATTTAATAAACTTTACCTAGCCTGACATATCATATGTTATGTGTCAGATGAGTATCGATATGTACACAAATCCAATAAAAGAGTTGAGAGATATCGTAATTTACGATATCATATAAAGTGGATTTTCCATTGTGTTAGAAAAATACAATGATGTTAACTGAATCTTTAATTCAGATGAGACAAAGTCCACTAGTGGTTAAAACCTCACCTTGGGTGGTGGGATGTTATTTTGGAGAGAGCAGCTATACAATTTATAGATTCACTATAAAATCAGAGTTTAGTGCTTTGGAGTTGGCTGAAAATAAGACTAAGTAGCAGAAAAACTACTTAGCAAATTTTTTAATTGGGTAAGAACCCAATGATGCCAGTGTCTGTGTTTTGTAATTGCCAAGTGGCAATAGCCATTGTAAAGAACAAACTTTCAATGGTAAGTGTAATACCCGTTAATTTCGAAATATAATTCGTTTGAGAGTATTTTAGAATTTTACAACGTTACTTTAGTTATTTATTTTGGTCATTTTTAATTTTTATATTTAATTGTTCTCTTTGAATATTATTTATGAAAATTGAGTTAAATGACTGGACTGAATATTTGCACCATGTGGGATATATTCTTAGAATGGTGAAATTCATGGAAAAATGGTTTAAGAATGGTCAATTAGTCCATTAATTGTAAATTGACTGGATGGGTTTGGATGTTGGGTTATGGATACCCATGGGTTATTCAATAACCCATTAGAAATATTTAAAATAAAACTTCAATAGTACCCTCTCATTTTCACGCAGAAGGAAAAACTGAAAATTGAACAGTGGCAGTTTCTCTCGTTTCTTCATCCTCTTCTCAAATCCTTTCCTTGATTTTCAGAGTTTTGATTATTTGTTCGATTCAAAAGCTTTGTAAGGATCAAAGGTAAGCTTTAATCTCATTATTTTCCTTAAATCTAAGTTTATATGGAAGATTAGAGGAGGTTTTGTTCTTGAAGATTTTGATGATAATTCATGAATCTCAGTTGTTTTAGAAGTTATATTTGAGTTATAATCGGTTAAAAGAGTTGAGATTCTGGTTTTGAATCAAAAAAAAAGGAAAGGATGAAAATTTTCTGGGAAGCGTCTGCAAACTCAAATTCACTGTAGCAACCAGAAAATTTCAGAAAATTTTTCTAGTTACTGTAGCAGTTACTGTAGTGTCGGCAGTCAACGGTACTGTAGCAGTCAACGTTACTATAGCGAACCGTACTGTAGCGAACCGTACTATAGCAAACCGTTACTGTAGCAATCAGAAATTTTTCATATTTTCGTGATTTTGTTTCCTTTCTTATGTTTCCTTGTAATATATTTTACTAGGAAATTTTCCTACACAAATTCTAGTGTGGAACAAAGTAAACTTGAACAAACATCAAGGTAAGTGAATAACCTTGCTAAGCTAATTTGATATTACTAGTCAAAATACAATATAAGTCTCATTTACAATATTATTTGGATATTAATTGATCAATTTTTCATATGACAGTATATGATGATTGATATATTTTTTTTACAGAAATTCAAAGGAACAAGAGTATGTATAAATTATTTTATTTCATGGAAATTATACTATGTGAGAAGTAATCACTATCTTATTAATGAGTAAAGATCTACGGGATCTAATACATGAGTTTGAAAGGGTTAAAGTCCCATACTACTCTGTGCATAACGATGAAAAACTATACAAGAGTTTGAAAGGGTTAGAGTCCCATATTACTCGGTGCCAATAGATGAAATTGTAAATACGAGTTTGAAAGGGTTAGAGTCCCATACTACTCGGTGTATATCTATGAAATCTTAAACACGAGTTTGAAAGGGTTAGAGTCCCATACTACTCGGTGTATATCTATGAGATCTTATTCACGAGTTTGAAAGGGTTAGAGTCCCATACTACTCGGTGTATATCTATGAAATCTTATTCACGAGTTTGAAAGGGTTAGAGTCTCATACTACTCGATGTATAAGACAATTAATTATATGAGTAAATGTGGTATTTGTACTTTTGATATTTTATATAGTACAGTTATTTACTTACTGAATTTTTAAATAAACTCACACTCTCTATGATTATCTTTTCAGATACAGAAAACAAGGAAGAAGAGTATCTGTTTGAAGATTAGAAGCCCCTTGGAGTTAATATCTGTTTCTGTCTGGTGGGATACCAGTACAGTACTTATTAATGTGAATACAAGGAACGCTCTGTACTTACTATAGGTCTCCTAGGCTTGCGATGAGATAAAAACATCAGATTATGTATGCCTATATTTGCTTATCAGATGAATATAATTCTGTCGTGTGGAATGAATGATTAAGGTTGAATGTAAAACCTTACAGAATATATGTAAATAACTTATGTTTGAGAATTTTATCAAATGAGTAGCATCTTTTCACATGTTCAATTTTTTGGGATGTGACAGTAAGAGTAGACACTTGTGTTGAGAACACAAAGTTATCAAGCAATTGCCAAAAAAAAATGAATTTGAAGTATACTGATCAGTTCTGTAAAGTCAAAAGTGAATTTGGCCAATTCACTGACTAAACATGCATGTAAGAAGGAAATTAGTCCTTCAAACATCGAGAGGAATTGGACTTAAGCCAATATGAAATTAACAGCGGCGGGAACCCAACCTTTGTGATTGGAGATCCCATGAAGAAGGTTCATATGGGTAATAACAAGTCGTCTATTAATTCTGCTAGCACTATATTCTTAGTCCATTTCCTATAGTGTTAAGTGTGAAAGTGCTAGAATGCATTGACTTGTGGGTTGAGCGTAAGCTCTTTATGATCTTTATAGCCCTACAATAAGGGTGGTGTATTCATTGCAGATACACTTGATGAAGTCACCTATATGAGTGTGGAGTGGGGTCGCTCCCATGAGATCGTGGCGAAATCTCTAGAGCACTCATGAATTCCAGGCACGCGCACAGCCGAAATAACGCGCACAACGGCGTTAACAGCAGAAATATGAGGGGGTGAGATGCGACTCTTAAGGTCACTATCTTACGACTAAGAGTATGTTAGTTCATAGAAGCTATATGCTTCACTGACTACTCTGTAAGATAAATCTTATCGGTCTAGGTCTGGTTCATAGTCTAAAAAGAGACACTAAATTAATGCGTCTACACCCATATATGTAACCCAAAAGTTTTTGAAATATCTTTTGAAATATGTGGGGGATTGTTGTGAAATTAGACTTTTAAAGGCATTGTATTTCAAAATATCTTTTTAATAGTTTACCTGAACAGAGGCAAATTTTATTATTATGAAATTAATTTAGATTAATGTCAGAAAATTAAGGGTTGATAGTTTTGTTTTATTTGTTTTAAATATAATTAAATATTTTGAAACTGCCCATTAATTTTTTGAAACTGCCCATTAATTTTCTAAAACTGCCCATTAATTTTTGAAACTGTCCATTAATTTTTGAAACCGAATTTTAATTGTATTAAAATTCTTATCTGCCTCATTAATGTTCAGTAGCTATAAAAGGAGGACTCATTCCCCTCATTTTTCACACTCACACAACAAACTGTTGTGCTCTTCTCTCTTCCCTCTCTCAAACTCTTTGGGTTACGCTCTTCAAAATTTCTGCTGTTCTGTGGCATGAGAACCTTTCTCAGAAGAATCTGTTTAATACTGGAGGGAGTTATGTAGACGCAGATTTTTAGCTGTGGTCGCAGAATAAATTCCTTAAGGACAGTGTCTATTATAAAGACGCGACTCAGATTATTTTTGTGTTGGTATCCAAATTTTACAAATAATTTTGTTTACTTCTTTTTGTAATACTATAATATTATAAACAAACATAAACTTATTATCTTTTGAAGTCAATATATCAAATGTTCAAAAAAAAAAAGGGTCAAATATTAATTTTTAGTATTATAAACAACTTAGTATTATATATATAATATTTCTCTTATAAAAGTTTAGTTTGGTTTGGTAACTCAACCAAACCAAATCAAAGATCGAACCGAACTTATTAAAAGTCATATTTCAAAAATTGATTTAGATATTTTTTTTAATTTTTGATTTGGTTTAGTTTTGAACATCTCTATTTGATGCTTCTTTTTTGGGATGAAAATACATTGGACTTTGATTTGTGATTTAAAAGCATACACGACAGGCCATAGGGTAGATTTATTTTTTGGCGTAAAGGGAAATACACGTTAGAATGAAAGAGACATACAGCAGGTCATAGAGTAGCTTGTTACAAACAAGATAACAGACAAAAGAAAACAAGCCGAAAGAGAAGTGCTAGCATCCAGTAAGGTCAGAAACATAAGCTTTGTAACAAAATAAGGAGCTGAATTAAAAGTTCTTATTATCTTGTGTTAGCAGAAGAAAATTTTCTTGGCAGTCAGTTTCAATCATTATTTTCTTAATGTTCAGTGAAGAGGCATTCTGCAGTCCAATCTAAAGGGCCCAAGCCTCAGCTAATTCAATTGAACCAATTCCAATGAATTTCGCAAAGCCTAGAAACCATTCTCCTCGATCATCTGATCAATCCACCAACAGCTTTGAGGTTATTTTTCATTGAACCATCTATATTAAGCTTATGCCATCCAGTATCAGGTTTCTTCCAAGAAAGATCAGGGTTATGAGAACTTGCATTTGTAAGATGTGGACAAATACTGGTAGTAATGTTGGAGGATGACCAGAATTCAACTGCTCTTGATTTTATAAGATTTGTAAGTTTAGGAACCTCGATTGGGATATTTTGGAAAAAAAAATTTGTTTCTTGCAAGCCAAATGTTTCTAAGAGCATAGATGAAGATTATTTGCCAAGGTATATGTAAGATCAAATAGTGATCATTCATGCCATTTGAGAGAAGCCAGGAGGCAAAATCAGAGGAGAAGAAGTCAGAAGGTGGTTTTAAGGTCTCCCAAATTGGCTTAACAATCAAACAGTCTCTGAGAGCGTGTTTGTGAGTTTCAGGGTTCATATTACAAAGAGGACAGAGGTCATTTGGGTTTCTTAGAATTTTCTGCAGTTTCTTCGTTGTTGGAAGTCCTTTACCATAGGCTTGCCAAAGAAAATTTTTTTCTCTAGGGTGAGTTAGGGTTTTCCAAATTGAAAACCAGGAGGAATGGGTTTCCAAATTTGCATTGTGAATGTGATCTAGAATTTGTATTTTGTTGTAGGCAGACTTAGAGGAGAACAAGCCAGTTTTAATTGGAGTCCAAGATTTTTTATCCTCAGGAGGATTAAAAGTTTGGGGCTCAGGTCTTCTCTCTGGTGTACTTGGCATCGTATACCAAGGAGAGTCTCTAGCAGCCCACACGGATAGGTTTTCTATTCTTGAAGTCTTTTTCATATTTATTAAATATAATTTTTGACAAGTGTTAGGTTACTGAAATGCAATTAATCAAGGAGAAGGATAGAGAATAACACACAAAGAAATTACGTGGTTCGGTCAATGCGACCTACGTCCACGGACAGAGAGAATATCTGTATTATTTTCTGAAGGAGGCTATACAGAGAGAAATTACATCAACCACTCTTACAATGAATTCCCTCACACTCATATATATAGAGACAAATGGGTCGTGGGTCGGGTTACAAACCGGGTCACCCACAAAATTCAAGTCAAACCCAACAATTTCCCTCCTTGACTTGAATTCTCTCAAATCACCAGAACTAAGTACAAATTCATCTCTGTCATTCAAGCCCTGTAGGGCTTCATGGAATGCGAACATTCACCAAGTCCAAGCTATGCTTGAACTTCTCTGAAGGTAGAGCCTTTGTCAACATATCTGCTGGATTATCTGCTGTGGATATCTTCTCGATGGATAATTTCTTGTCTTCTATCACATCTCGAATAAAATTCAATCTAATATCAATATGCTTCGACCTTTCATGGTAGACTGGATTCTTGGCTAAACTTAATGCACTCTGACTATCACAATAAATGATAGGTCTCTGAATATTTAACCCCAGACTATCAATCAAACCATGTAACCACATACCTTCCTTAACTCCTTCTGCCAATGACATGTATTCTGCTTCAGTGGTAGACAAGGCAACTGTAGATTGAAGTGTTGCCTTCCAACTGACAGCACATCCATTCAGAGTCAAGACATAGCATGTTAAGGATCTCCTCCTCAAAAGATCTCCAGCATAATCTGAATCTGTATAGCCAACCAAGCCACTATCAGATTTATCAGCACCATAAACCAAGCAAATATTACTCGTACCTTTCAGATACCGCATAATCCATTTAACTGCACTCCAGTGAGCTCTCCCAGGATTACTCATAAACCTACTTACCACACTGACTGCATGAGCCAGATCAGGCCTAGTACACACCATTGCATACATCAAGCTTCCAACAGCATTACAGTAGGACACTGAACTCATGTACCCTTTTTCCTCAGCTGTAATAGGTATTGTACTAGCATCAAGTTTAAAATGTGCCGCCAACGGAGTACTAACCGGCTTAGAATTATTCATTTGGAAAGATTGCAACAATTTTTCTATGTATTTCTGTTGAGATACATACAGTAAACCTGCACTTCTATCTCTCCAAATCTCCATGCCCAGTATCTTCTTGGCTGCACCTAAATCCTTCATCTCAAACTCACTGCTCAACAAGGC
This sequence comes from Biancaea sappan, assembly GCA_037074585.1. Taxonomy (NCBI): domain Eukaryota; kingdom Viridiplantae; phylum Streptophyta; class Magnoliopsida; order Fabales; family Fabaceae; genus Biancaea; species Biancaea sappan. The sequence continues at coordinate 6,322,177 of CM073491.1, forward strand.
TTTCAAACTATCAATTTCAACCTTGTTCTTTGCAGTAATTAACATATCATCAACATATAGCAACAAATAAATATAAGAATCATCTGCAAGTTTCTTAGAGTAGACACAGTTATCAAACTGATTACGCAGAAAACCATGGGAAGTCATGAATGCATCAAATTTCTTGTACCACTGTCTAGGAGACTGCTTCAAACCATACAAGGACTTTTTCAGCAAACATACATGATCTTTCTTCTCAGAATCAAGAAATCCTTCTGCCTGTGACATATAGATCTGCTCCTCTAAATTTCCATGTAAGAAAGCAGTTTTCACATCCAGTTGTTCCAACTCCAAGTCAAAAACACTTACCATGGACAAAAGGACACGAATGGTTTTATGCTTCACAACCGGGGAGAAAACTTCATGATAATCAATTCCCTCCTTTTGTGAAAAATCCTTTGCCACAAGTCGTGCTTTGAACCTGCTGGTTCAACTCCAGGAATACCTTCTTTCTTCTTGAAGACCCATTTGCATCCTACCGGTTTCACTCCCTTTGGTAACGGTACAAGATCCCATGTTTCATTCTTCTCAAGAGATTGCATCTCTTCATTCATTGCAACCAGCCATTCTGATGCTTCTCTACTCTCAACTGCTTCTTTATATGATCTCGGGTCATCAGAATCAATACTTTCACCTACTGCCAAGGCATAAGCAATTGAATTAACATCAACTATATCAACACAATCTGCATACCTCATAGGTTTTCTGATTTCCCTTCTTTCCCTCCTTGTTGCTATAGGTTGTGATTCTTCTTCTTCCCTGGGCTGCTGTACAGGGTCTGTTATAACCCTTTTTGAAGTTTGAACTTCAATTTCCACCTTCTGGTTGGCACCTTGATCATTATTACCTGCATGACTACCAAGCTCCTCCTTCTGACCAAACATAGCAGACTCATCAAAAGTTACATCTCTGCTAGTAATAAATTTTGGAGTTCTATCCTTTTCAGTACACCACAGTCTGTACCCTTTAACTCCAGGTGCATACCCTAGAAATATGCATTTCATTGCCCTAGGCTCTAGTTTACCATCATTCACATGAGCATAAGCAGGACAACCAAATATACGCAGGCCAGAATAATCAGAAGGTTTACCGGACCATACCTCTTGAGGAGTCTTAAAATCAATTGCAGTAGATGGCGATCTATTCACCAGATAACAAGCAGTGTTAACTGCTTCAGCCCAGAATTGTTTTGGCAAGCCAGCGTTTAATCGCATGCATCTCGCACGCTGCAACAGTGTTTGATTCATACGTTCTGCAACTCCATTTTGCTGTAGTGTATGACGTACAGTGCGATGCCTCACTATACCTTCTTTCTTGCAAAATTCATCAAATTGAGCGTTACAGAACTCCAACCCATTATCAGTTCTGAGTGTTTTGACCTGTTTTCCAGTCCGTTTCTCAACCATGGTCTTCCACTCCTTGAACTTCCCAAACACTTCATCTTTGGATTTCAGAAAATATACCCAAACCCTTCTAGAGTAGTCATCAATGAAAGTAACAAAGTACTTGCATTTGCCCTGAGATTCAACTGGAGAAGGATCCCACAAGTCTGAGTGAACATATTGCAGAACATCCGTAGAAGTATGCTTCCCAGAACTGAACTTAACTCTGCGTTGTTTACCCATAACACAAACTTCACAGAATTTCAGTTTCCCAGTTTCTGCTCCTTCTAACAATCCTTGTTTACTTAGAATTGACAGCCCTTTCTCACTCATGTGTCCCAATCGACAATGCCACAACTCTGTATAATCATCATTCTTCCCTAAAGATTTAGATACAGCCACTGTCCCCATCACAGAACTACCAATCAGAAAGTAAATGCCATGCTGCAATTTACCCTTCATTATAACCAGAGCACCTTTGGAAATTCTCAACTGTCCATTCTCTCCAGAGTACTTGTACCCTTGTTTGTCTAGAGTACCAAGAGAAATCAAGTTCTTTCGTAGACCAGGAACATACCAAGCATCAAGCGTCCTGACTATTCCATCATACATCTGAATCTGCACAGAACCACTGCCCTTAACACTGAGCTGCTCATCATCACCCAACCTCACAACACCATTCCACTCCTTGAAAGAAGTAAACAGTTCACGTGAGAAAGTCATATGATAAGATGCACCTGTGTCCAAGACCCAAGTATTTGCAGAACCAGAGGTGCTGACTGTGAGAACATCAATGTCTTCTTCTCTGTCAGAACTATCTTGCACCACCGAAGCACTACCACTGGTATTCGGTTCCTTCTCGTCATTTTCCTTCTTCCTCTGTGGACAATTCTTCCTGATGTGCCCCTTCTGTTTACAGTGATAACATCGAGGTCCTCCTTTGTTCCTCGACTTAGACCGTGACTTGCTTCTTTTTCCATCATCCCTTTTAGTGTCTCTGCCTCTGCCAACATACAAACCTGCTTCTGCACCATCCTCATTAGAACTAGAGACTCTTCTCTTCAGCTCTTTAGACTGCAAAGCATCTTTGACATCATTAACAGAGATACTATCTCTACCATACAACATAATGTCAACAAAGTTCTCATATGAATTTGGTAGAGAACACAAAAGAATGATAGCCTGATCTTCATCATCTATCTTAACCCCAACACCCTGTAAATTCAGGATAATTCGGTTAAAATTATCAAGATGATCTTTTACCTGCATATTTTCTGTCATCCGCAGGGTATACAAACGCTGCTTCTGATATAACCGGTTTGTGAGAGACTTTTTCTGGTATTTATCATCCAATTTCTTCCACAAACCTGCAGCAGTTGATTCATCAACTACTTCTCTCAACACCTCATCTGTCAGACTCAATAGTAATGCACTATGAGCCTTGGCCAAAATTTCCTTCTTCTCCTCTTCTTTCAACGTGTTAGGTAGACTATTTTCTCCTTCTAATGCCACTGCACATCCCTGCTGAACCAGAAGTGCCCTCATTTTTACCTTCCACAAAGTGAAATCATTCGATCCATTGAACTTCTCAATATCGAATTTATGAGTCAACATCTTCTCAAATAACAGCAGATAAATTACTAGCAAATTTCGCAATCAGAAATTGAATTTCACAAAACTGTTCAGAACCTTGCAAACTGACCAGAACTTCACTAACAGAAATTCAACACAGCAGTCCAACAAAATTCACAGCAGTAAACCAGAAATTCAATCCAGCACAATCCAGTAAATTCACACAGAAATTCAGAATTCTTTTCTGAATTAAACATAAACTTACCGGAACTGTGTCGAGGAAACAATAACGATCGCAACAGAAAACTTGGTCCAAACAACAACAATGACCAAACAGCAGCTTTGACCAAACAGCAATTTTTGACCAAACAGCAGCTTTAACCAAACAGCAGCTTTGACCAAACAACAGCTTTGACCAAACAGCAACTTTGACCAAACAGTAACTTTGACCAAATAGTACTGTTGACCGTTGACCGTGCTACAGTGCCTCGCCGTAGAAGACGATGAACAGTGCTTCTGATGAAGATTCCGGCAATGAACAGTACTTCCGATGAAGATTCCGGCGATGAACAGTACTCGCAACCGTAAAAACTCACCGAAACAACTGAAAAACGATCTCTAATGCACTAGAAATGCAATAAACGGTCTCTTTTTCCCAAAAAACAAGCGAATCAAGCTAGATCTGAGATTTAAAACTAGATCTGAAAATTTTTTTACCACTAAAAATTGGTCTCCGACGTTCTTTAACGCACCAAAGATGCAGAGAATGGTCTCCTATGCTCCAAAACAACCAAATCGGGGCAAGATCTGAAATTTTGGAGCCGGATCTGAAAATTTTCGGACGTGCTACAGTAACCGACGAACCAAAAATGAACCAAAGCTCTGATACCACTTGTTAGGTTACTTGAAGGCAATAAATCAAGGAGAAAGATTGAGAAGAACACACAAAGAAATTACGTGGTTCGGTCAATGCGACCTACGTCCACGGACAGAGAGAATATCTGTATTATTTTCTGAAGGAGGCTATACAGAGAAAAATTACATCAACCACTCTTACAATGAATTCCCTCACACTCATATATATAGAGACAAATGGGTCGTGGGTCGGGTTACAAACCGGGTCACCCACAAAATTCAAGTCAAACCCAACAACAAGTCTTTGTGAGGGGAATTAAAAAACTTCCAAAACAAGTTTAGCATAAAAACTTTATTATGGTGTTTTACTTTTTGTATGCCTAAACCACCCAATCTCTTAGGACGTGCTATTTTGTTTCAACTAATAGTATGTATTTTTTTTTTACTGCTTTCAGAATGTCTCCAAAAAAAATTTCTAGTTTTTTTGATCTATTTTATTTAAAATTTGCTTTGGGAAGGGGAAAGCCTTCATGACGTGACTCGCAAGACTGGAAAGGGTGGAAGTAATAAGTTGGGTTCTCCATATTTTAGAGAGCATATTAATTTTTCGTCCTTATAGTTTTTTATTTATTTTGTCTATGATGAAGTTAAAGTCAGAGTTTTTATAAGTGGGCTTTGGAGGATAACCTAAGTAGAATTCCAAGTCTGAAGGTGCTCTAATGCCAAGGGAGTTGTGGAAGTGATTTATTGCATTAATGTTAGCCATATTTGAGAACCAAGCTTTTGACTTATCTATGTTAGTAGTCAGCCTACTTAAGGAGCAAAAAGTGTTTATTACATCTTTTACAGCATCAATGCTTGCCATGTTCGTTTTGGTAAATAAAAGAATATCGTGAGGAAAAAGTATGTGGGAGATGTTTTTATCCTTATTTTTGAATTTATAAGGCGTCCATTGTTTGGTTAGAATTTTTTGTTGAATTAAGTGAGTGATGAGTTTCATTTCCAAAATAAAAATATAAGGAGAATGGGGTCGTCTTGTCTAGTTCTTCAAGAGCGTCTAAAGGGAGTATCTTTTTTTTTTTCCCATTAATCAGAGGGGTGTAATTAACTTGTTTTAGACAGGAGAGAATTAGCTCTTTAAGCTCATTTGGGAAATTGTAGTGATTTAGCATATTTTGTATGAAGGACCAAGAGAGTGTATCAAACACCTTTGCAATGTATATTTTAATTATCATCCACCCATCTTTGGTTTTTGAAGATTTCATTGAATTCATTATTTCTTGAGTTATTAGGAGCAAGTCAGAAGAGTGTCTTCCTTGAAAAGGGAGATAAGGGAAGGAAGGAGGGGTTTAATTATGTTAAATGGGATTTTTTAAAGCATATTATAGTGGGTATTACAATGACCCAAGGGCCTAAAGTGATTAACCATATATGCATTTTCAGTTTTTGGGATACCCAGTGATTCAATATTAGCTAGTCAATGTCATGTAATTTTAAAGTTGAGATCCAATGTTTGTCTTATAAAGATAAGCAATATGCTTATTTGGAGTTATTAAATTTCAAATCCACCGATCCTGATTTTAATACCTTTTTTTTAAAAAAATAAAAATAAAAATTATCAAAATTATTACATAATATCTAAACCGTTAGATGAAAAATATAATACTTGTCTTTAAAGACAAGTACCAAATCCAAACTAGTAATTTTATATTGTTATCATAAAAATGACCTGTGCAAACCCCGTAACCCTCGTCATTAACATATCCAAACTAGTAATTTTATATTGTTATCATAAAAATGACCTGTGCAAACCCCGTAAACCTCGTCATTAACATATTAGTATCTCATGGTTTGATTCATTAGATTATTAATCTCCTATAATTTTATTTGTTGATACATTAATACTGTATAATTTGGCAAAATCATAACATGTTATGTGACACATTAGAGTTCGTTTAAAGATAACTGAATATAATTACATGATATTGATGTGTTAACAATTTAAAATATAAAGGCACCAGATTGCAAGCTTTCAAAAGCACAACTACGTGAAGTAATAAATTCAATCAGATCAAACCAGTGTCAAAATGCATTTTACTCTTTTTAAAAATAACTTCCCAAAAGCTAATACAATGTTTCAACCCCATCCTAAATACCAAAGACGTGAACTGTTATGACCAAAAGAATAAAAGCGTCAAAGAATTGAGATATTGAGTCAAATTATGGGGTGAAATTAAAGCAAATAGATAAGAAACCAAACTCCAAACTACCCCTAAACATAAGGGATGACGATGAATTTTATTACTTTTTAAATTTTATTTCTAAAGTACTCGTTTAAAAACTGAATCCAAGCCAATAAGAAAAAGATGTGATTCTTTCTCCTTTAGTTCCCTTGGGTTGAGTCCCAAGCCATAAACTTTACAGGCAGATGCATATTACAAACAAAATGTAACAAACTAACTTGAAATGGCCTTGTACCTATCATCTATAGATGTACATATCCTTTAATTTTCTTTTTTAAACAAGAAAAAAAAAAGAAAATCTTTTTTTATTGTAACACATGAATAGACTACACTATTATCCCTTGCTAAGGTGATATGACAGACTATTAACCCAAGCCTCCAGCACTGGCTAGCAACCTGAAATCAAGACCATTGAGTGCACATTTCAGCCAGAGATAAAAACAGAAGCTGGCCCACTCATGACAGCAAATAACCATTGGAGCAGGATTAAACTAAACCTCACTTTGTAATGTAAACTTACTCTTACAAATCTGCTGTTTAATACATGCCATTACCGAGGGGCAAAAAGATGCTTATATATTTACATTCATATATGTACAATATCAATGAGAAGGTACTTCTGTGTTTGAGGCAGAAGGCTCGTTTGATCCTCCACAAACATTCCCACGACAGAGAGGACACACACTGCAAAATAAGGAAGAACAAGGGGAAAAAAGATTATCTCTATGATGGGAATTGGGAGAAGAACAATTCTCAAGTAAATTAAGCTGACCATAAGTAGAAATTTAAAGCATATTAGAGGTTGCTTCTACTGAAAAATGTGCATTATATGCTTTTATATATATATATATATATATATACGATTGAGTTATTCTACTTAAGAATCTCTGGGGGAGATGATAGAAAAGAATGAAGAATCAAGGTAGAATTTACAATACCCATGTATTTCTTTTAGCCACTTATCAACACATGACATGTGGTACTCATGGTTGCAAGGAAGAACCCGAATTTTGTCCCCTTCTTCATACTCAGCTAGGCATATGTAACATCTAGCAAACAAGTTATGGAGGAAAAAAAAAAATTAATCGCCAAAAAATATATAGATAAATAAAAAAGAAAATGAAAATGACCATATCAACATACTAGCATAAGAACTTAAAAGGTTTTTTTTTTAAAAAAAAAGATTAAGACGTAAAAGGTCTAAATCTGAAAAATATTTGAATATCAGGATATTATCCTAAATGTGAATACTAAATAATTAAAACTATTTGTTTTTCAACACCTGTACACATTAAATACATGTCAGTAAAAAATGTATAGAGAGCAATAAATGTCTTAAAGCTTTTCATGAAATCTAATTGAATAAGATGTGTCCAAAGCAATTAAGTACTTAATAAAATAAAAAACAATTGCACTTAATAGACCAAAATCTGAACAAATAATATTCAAACACCTATTAAATGCAAAGAAATGCCCCCGAGTAACCACCACCACATAGACACACAGACACTTTTCCCGTGGCACTGCTTGACATGATTCACACACACATATATTTGCTTAAGATAATTGAAATAAAGAGGCTTACTGTTCAGCATCCATGGCACCATCAGCTGCATCAACCTTTTTATGACACTTCAGAGGGAATGAGTCAACAATTGATTCTGGCGCTGGGAGAGAGACCATTGATAGGGAGAGTGATACAGGTTGGCGATGGATTTCATCCAAAACCTGCAGAGAAGAATTGCTTTTGGTCTAATATCATAATTTCAGAGTCCATTAATAGGTATAAAATTTTATCCATTTCAGGTCAAATAAATGACACAATTAATATGCAATATCAAAGACTTCCTTACAAGGGACTCTTGTATTAAGGATGGCTTGAAGATGTCAAAGAACCACAGCTAGAATTTACATCAGATAAAATGTAAAGATGGGATTGTGCAAGTTTGAAATGTTGTACAAAAACAAAGGGAAGGAAATGTTAGAATATGAAGAGTTTTACAGAGGTAACTGCCTTGACATACCCAATCAACCTGGGGTGTTCATGATGAAAAGGACTCAAGCATATTGTAATTTTTGAAATATAGAAAGGAATAACATTCTGAATATAACTTTAAAATTCTTTTTATTGGAATTTTCACTGTATTCATTCTTAATTTACATGATAGACATAAGTGTATACCCCCATAAATACGTGCACATTGAACAAAATGAAACATATAAAACTAAATCAATGGCCCTACGAACATCAATAGAAACTTCCATGACAGCATGGGATAACGTGAAGTACAGAAAAACTTGTTTCCAATAAGGAAGGTCTTTACACGGATGAACTAGCACTGCTAAAGAATTATAGACCTAGCATACACACAACATTAAAATATATATATAACAAGTTAACAACATTTAATAAACAATGAAGCAGATATCCTAGTTCAGAAATAAATAATTCCTATTTTCCTTCTAAAAAAATTCTGTTTAAAACAGCCCAAGATATCATATTTAAAGGCCTAATGTAATTATGAATACCAAAATTCAGATAACAAAAGAAAAAAAAAATTATTTGAGCATCCAATCCAAAATGTGCTCATCCAGTAATTACACTCCCTGTCAACCATATCTCAATCAGCGTAAACAATTGATCAGAAGAATTAAGTTAAAAATTTTAATGTAGAAAATACAAAGCATGAAAATCAAAATGTATAGAGCTCAACTTATGCAAGTATGGAAAAAGGGTGGAAACCTAAAATGAAAGAAAATTAGAAGCAAACAAAAAAGCATTGTAGTTGAAAGAAGGATAGACCTCAAATAGAGCTTCAGCAAGCATGGCTATTCTTGATATACTTGCTCGAGTGCTAGATTCCTCAGCCATTGGGAAAGACTCGCATGAGCACATGCCATCAGGGTGGAGTCCTAACGGACAGGAAGAATTCAACCGACCAATCTCATCAAGGCCACCACGAAATCTTTCCCAGATCTATCACGAAGTTATGCCAGTAATACAAATACAGTTATCAAAGGCAAGTACGAGAAATAAGCAGTTCTATACTCAAAATATTGATAATCACCTCAGATCTCGAGTGCCGCATTCTTTCGTTTAATCTGTGAATTCTACTTCCCAGGTATCCAGAATCACCTCCAACCCCATTATTTGAGGAATCATTACTCAAATCAAGAAGCCATTGATCTTGAGATCTTGGATCATCAGCATCACCAGCTGAGAAGACAATGGTTGGAGAATCACCAAATCTTCTGGAACTACGTCTTGAAAATGCATCCCAAAACAGTCTTCTACCATCTCTTCTTGCATCATGATCACTGGCATCAGCATTGCTACCAGACAAAATGTTGGAAGATATTGTGACAACATCAACATGAAACACACTCTCATTTCCCTGTCCTCTTTCCCTATTGGACACAAGGAAACCTAAACCTGAAGGTATTGTCTCCTGATGAGTTTCATTTTCAGGCAACTCAGAAGCTGCTGGTACACTGGAAACTTGAGCAACATCCAACTCAGAATCCTGAATAGCTGCAACAGTGTGATTCTCAACAGAAATTTCATTGGATCTGTAATCTCCATGCTCTTGAGAGGTTGAGCTCCTTGGATACATTGCCTCCCGAGATATTTGAGAAACACCACTATCCACTGAACTAACAATATTATTGACTGCATCATTGTTAGCAGAAACATTTACAGAGACTGGATCTGAAGACTGCTGTTCTACAAATGAAGTACTAGCTGTGTGGCTACTATCCCTAGAAGATTCATCATGACTAAGATCAGCACTTACCTGATGAGGAGGAACTAGCTCCTTACTTTCAGTCAAGCACTTCCTCTGATTACTAGTCGAAACATTTCTGGAAGAACCTTCAACAGTAGTAATCTCACTGAACTCAATTCTGGTATCAGATGAACTTGCAGTTTCAGCATGGGGGCAGCTATTTCTAGCCTCTGTACATGATAAAGATGGTTCCTCAATGACTTTTTTATTTTCATCATTAAAGTCTGTTGGAGAATCTCCTTGAAGTTCACTTGGTTGATCTTCCATCTAAAGACACAATATAAGCATGTCACTCCCTTTATCAGTCACTCTCTATAAGTATCTCCCTAAAGGTCAGACTCTAACTTTTATTTTGCTGGAAAGAATGATTGGAATTTGGAAGCAACTATCATTCTACACACATCCTACGTTGACGCATAATTTTCTTGCAACCAACCTGCCCAAAGGGTGGTTCTTTAAATCTATGGAAAATTTAAAGGAAAATCACCACTTGTATATGTGTGCAGCAAAAGTTGGATTTGTCAAAACGTGTAAAAGGTGGAATTTTAGTCTTTACAATACTATATGCTGTATCCAATTAGACACCGTTCCACCCAGAAAATGGAGATTGCAACTTGAAATATAGTAAATCATAATTTAACAGAGTATCATTGAGGGACTCCGCCTGTTCTCTAAACTTCATTCCCTTTATCTTGACAAAGCAAGACTATATCATCAGCAAAAAGATTATAAGCGTTAAGTCCTATCAACCAATTGTCAGACTACCAGATTCTTAATACTCCGTCGTATCAAACAACCATGACAACGAATACAACCAAGAACTATGAACAAATTCATGCATGGAATATAATACACAATCATTCTTTTTTTAAAGAAGGAAATCTCTTCTATCAATAAACTTATCAAAAAAGGCCAAGGCAATCAAAAGGATGCGTTATCAATAATTGATTCGACGTTCAAAAAACAAATTGCACAATATTTTTTTTTTGAATACACCCAAATAAGCTACCAGATTTAAAAGCTAAATATCCTTTTTCCTCCCTCGTTCAGATGTTTGAAAAATGGATCGGATTGATCATTTCCAAATCCGCCGAAGCTCGCGCAAATCCAATTCCATTTGAAATTTTGTGCATGAATAGCAGAAATGAAATGGGTATTGTCACGGAACAGCTTTCACAGGATTGGAAAGACGATGAAGATTGAAGCGTACCTCGTAAGTGGAGCTGGAGGCGGAGCCACCGCAGATAAGAGAGGATAATCTAAAGCGATTGGTGCCGTTGACTCGGGCGGTCGAAGGGCGAGACCCCAGTCGACTATTGGTGGAACCCATTCTGGGAAGAAAGAAAGAAAGAGAGAGAGAGAGAGAGAGAGAGAAGGAAGATACAGAGAAGGTGCAAAGTCTGAGAGGAGAGGCCCAGAGATATGGATTCTGGGGAAGATGATGATGATAACGATGATGATTGATGATAATGGAAGCTGACCAGCGATGAGCTTTCCTTCACTTTCAATTATTTTCCAATTTTCTTACATTTGGGGCAAGAAACATGAGAGACTAACCCCATTTTGCATCTTTCCAATGAGATTAGCTATTTTTCTGAGAACACTAATTAATGTCAAAAAGAAATGTAGAAATCGGAAAGCATTTCTTTCCTTTTCTTTTTTCTTATTTCTTGTGTGAACTAGGATTTTTAAACTGCTGAATTAATATAGTTTAAAATTTTTTATTTTAATTTTAATTAATTTTCAATTTAATATCTATTGCTAGATTTCTGTTGATTTTCTACTAAATTTTGTTGACGTAAGTTGTAACTAATTATATATATATAAAATAAAAAACATAAATAATTAAATAAAATTAATTAGTATAAAAATAACATATGATCCAATATATCAGTAATTTGGAATAATATCATGTATATTTCAAATGTTAAAGTAGTACATTAGGAGTGTTTAAACGTTCGATTTAATATAGTTTTAAGTTAAATCAAATTAAACTGAATCAATAAATTTTGAAAAAATATTAATTTATTTAGTTTTATTTTTTGAATAATTTAATTTAATTTTAGAGAAAAAAATAACATAAAATTCTTAAATAATATTTAAGATTTTTCATTATTATACTTAAAAAAAATCTCTTATAACATATTATTTTATAAATACAATAAACACTTATTTTTAATTTTTTATAACTTCATGTTTTTTTTAGACCACCTATTAATAATTCAAATCATAATTTAATTAATTATTGTTAGTATATAAATTTGTAACAATATATCTTAATTGATATTTAATAATAAAAAAAAATAAAATTGACACATTAGCGTATAATATTTTTCTAATATATTATGTATAATATAATATAACATACATATAAGGTTAGGCCTAGTTCGATTTTAATAAAACCAAATCAAATCAAATCAAAACGTTCAGTTGTCATGTTCTTAAAATCAATTTGAACATTTTTTTTTTGGTTGGTTTGGATTAATTTGGTAGGTTTGATTTAATTTTGAACATTCCTCTAATACATCATTAACTCTATAAACAAAAATTTAAGAGAAGATTGACAAAAATTTAACAATACGATTATATAAAAAAATTGTAAAATTATCCAGATATAATTGCAAAGTTTTAAATTATAAAAGTTGGATAAAACTAAACTGGAAGAATAATTTTTGTGAACCAAATTTATCCAAAATCAAATTTTTGTGACTGACATTAATTGTTGGTTAAAAACTATATATTTGATAAATGTGTTCAAAATCGAACTAAATTAAATCAACTCGACCAAAATTAAAAAAGTCTAAATCAATTTTTAAAATATGACAACTAAACAATTTTGTTCAGATGTTAATTTTGGTTTGGTTTTAACCGAACTATATATATAATAATAATATATTCTAAAAAATCTTGTACAATAATGCACCAGTTTTATTTCTTATCATGATTAGATATTAATTAGATATATTGTCACAAATTTATATACTAACTCTAATTAATTAAATTATGATTTGAATTATTAATAAGTGGTCTATAAAGAAATGTAAAGTTATGAAAAAAATTAAAAATATATGTTTATTGTGTTTATAAAATAACATCACAAAAGAATTCTTTTAAATATAATAATGAAATATTTCAAATATTATACAAGGACTTTATGAATTTTTTTCTCCAAAACCACAAAAAATAAAACCAAATTGCACAATAAGAACTGAATTGAACTGTCAAAAAAAAATCGAATAAATTTATATTTTTTTAAAATCGATTGGTTTGGTCTAATTTGATTTTGGCTCAAGACTAAACCGAACCAAATATTCATAATATTTTGAGTTCATATCTTCAGTGAGTATTGTATGCCTAACACCATTCGATTGGGCGAGATACCTCGATCAGACAACAGTGCTAGGTGTACAACACCTAACAAATGATCTGATTCTTAATATTTTATATGTGGTGTTTGGCAATAAGAAAAAAAAAAGAAGATATTTTAGATTTTGATTTGGAGATAAAAGAAGAAATACGATAGCACACATTTCGATGACTCCCAAAACTAAGTTTTTGTTAGCATTTAGCAATTAAGCATGAAGATAAATTTTTAACCATTTACATTACTTATTAATTCGCGATTCACACTGGAGAAAATTAATCTCCATTTTCAACCCTAGAGTTTACAGAATTCATAGTAGGATAATTATATTTTGTCTAAGAAAAACTGAACTAATTTAATAAATTATCTTTGGCGGCACAAACATCTTTTCAAAAAAAAAATTTATGTAAAAAAACAATTTTCCAAAAAATACTAATACGAGTTGGGACTTTGGAGATTTTATCCAATTGTTTTGGTTAAAATACAAAAAACTCTCTTTAATTTACAGAGTTTATAATTTTAAAAATTGACAATGGATTTTTCTTAAAATTCTAATTTTTTGTAGTATAATAATTTAATTATTTTTTTTTTCAAAATATTACACTTGTTGATATAAGATGAAAAAAAGGGCTGAATTAATATAAATACAAATCCAATTTATTATATTAATTTTTTAAGAAAAATATAAAGAAAACATGAAAATAACTATTATTTGCCACTTAAAATGTTATAGATTGATATCTTTTTTCCATTAATTTAGCTTCTTTCAACTTACATGAACAAAATATAGTATAAATTATATGAAAAGGTTAACAGTAGGTTATGTTACACAAATTTAAAATTTTATATTATAATGTCAAATCATTTTAAATCGTATTAAAATTTAATTATTACTAAAAAATATATTATCAAATCTTATATTAAAAAATAATTTTAATATGCTATCTTTATAATTATTTTTTAATATAAATTTAATTTTTATTCAGTATAAATAATAATTAAATTTATATTATAAGATTTGTTATTAAAATTTTTAAATCTTTATATAATTTAAAATAAGTTATGTAAAATAATAGTATATTCTCTTATTATAAAATTTGTTATTGTTTTATAAGATATAATAATTGATGTATATTGTTTTGAATTTTGAATACAATAACAAAAGTTCTTATATATATATTAAATTTTGCATATATATGTTAAATATGTATAAGTGGCTAGATGGTGGATAACTTTTTTCTCTTCTATGCAAGCCTAAGTTCAAATCTTGATGTGCATGCTCCGCTTTGATTTTTCTTCAATGTTCATATGTCACATGTCTCAATTGTAATACCCGTTAATTTCAGAATATAATTCGCTTAAGAGTATTTTAGAATTCTACAACGTTACTTTAATTATTTATTTGGTCATATTTAATTTTCATATTTAATTGTTCTCTTTGAATATTATTTATGAAAATTGAGTTAAATGACTGGACTAAATATTTGCACAATGTGGGATATATTCTAAGAATGGTGAAATTCATGGAAAAGTGGTTTCAGAATGGTCCATTAGTTCATTTATTGTAAATTGACTGGATGAGTTTGGATGTTGGGTTATGGATACCCATGGGTTATTGAATAACCCATTAGAAATATTTAATATAAAGTTTCAATAGTACCCCCTCATTTCTCAGAAGGAAAAGCTGAAAACTGAACAGTGGAAGTTTTCTCTCCTTTCTTCATTCTCTTCTCAAATCCTTTCCTTGATCTTCAGAGTTTCGATTATTTGTTCGGTTCAAAAGCTTTGTAAGGATCAAAGGTAAGCTTTAATCCGATTATTTTCCTTAAATTTCAGTTTATATAGAAGATCAGAGGAGGTTTTGTTCTTGAAGATTTTGATGATAATTCATGAATCTCAGTTGTTTTAGAAGTTATATTTGAGTTATAATCGGTTAAAAGAGTTGAGATTCTGGTTTTGAATCAAAAGAAAGGAAAGGATGAATTTTTTGAAAGATTTTCTGCAAAATTCGAAGTACTGTAGCAACTGAAAATCTGGAATTTTTCTTCGAGTTACTGTAGCGACTAGAAATTTCGGGAAAAAATCTGGAAAATTTTCTTCGGGTACTGTAGCAGTTACTGTAGTGTCGGCAGTCAACGGTACTGTAGAAGTCAACGTTACTGTAGCGAACCGGTACTGTAGCGAATCGTACTGTAGCAATCAGAAAATTTTGCATCTTTTTGTGATTTTGTTTCCTTTCTTATGTTTCCTTGTAATATATTTTACTAGAAAATTTTCCTACACAAATTCTAGTGTGGAACAAGGTAAACTTGGACAAACATCAAGGTGAGTGAATAACCTTGCTCAGCTAATTTGATATTACTAGTCAAAGTACAATATAAGTCCCATTTACAATATTATTTGGGTAGCAAGCAATCAATTTTCATATGGGAGTATATGATGATCGGTAGAAATAAGAGTATGTAGAAATTATTTTATTTCATGACAATTGTGCTATGTGATAAATTCTCACTATCTTGTCAATGAGTAAAGATCTACGGGATCTAATACACGAGTTTGAAAGGGTTAAAGTCCCATACTACTCAGTGCATATCTGTGAAACCCATACACGAGTTGAAAGGGTTAAAGTCCCATACTACTCGGTGTATATCTAAGAAAGCTTATACACGAGTTGAAAGGGTTAGAGTCCCATACTACTCGGTGTATACCGATGAGATCTTATTCACGAGTTTGAAAGGGTTAGAGTCCCATACTACTCGTTGTATATCTAAGAAATCTTATTCATGAGTTTGAAAGGGTTAGAGTCCCATACTACTCGATGTATAAGACAATTAATTATATGAGTAAATGTGGTATTTGTACTTTTGATATTCTATATAGTACAGTTATTTACTTACTGAGTTTTTAAATAAACTCACACTCCCTATGATTATTTTTCAGATACAGAAAACAAAGAAGAAGAGTATCCGTTGGAAGATTAGAAGCCCCTTGGGATTACACTCTATTTCTGTCTGGTGGGATACCAGTACTTATTAATGTGGATACTAGAAACGCTCTGTACTTTCTATAGGTCTCCTAGGCTTGCGATGAGATAGAAATATCAGACTGTGTATGTCTATATTTGCTTATCAGATGAATATAATTCTGTAGTGTGGAACGAATGATTAAGGTTGAATGTAAAACCTTACAGAATATATGTAAACAACGTATGTTTGAGAATTTTATCAAATGAGTAGTATCTTTTCATATGCTCAATTTTTGGGATGTGACATCAATTCTCTTGGATACGATAATTAAGGGTAAAATGTTTGACACGACGCATAAATCATCTATTAACGTGACACTTCAGTGTTTATGTCAGCATTAACCGTCAGTTGACCAATGGTCAACTAGACGGCAGGGGTTTTTGGCACAATATAAAAGTTCATAGAGGTATTTTGCTTTCATGAGAGTTTTTTGCACATAAAATAAACTTCATAGGAATAAAGTACATTATTTTCCTTTTTTTAAATATAAAAGAATAAATTGTACAATTTCATAAATTAAAGGAAATATTTTGTATTTTGACTTTTTTTCTTATTAATATTTTAATATGCTTGTATATAAATATATAGAAGCAAACATATTTTATTTTTGTTTAAATATATCTTTTTTACTAAGCATCCAATTATTATTTTTAGTCAGTGGAATAGACGGTGTTAATAAAAATAATCGATTTGAAACAAAAATAATACATATAAAATATAACTATAGACAAAATTGAAATTTAATTTAAATGTCATGAATGTAAGAAGTACTTTTTCATATATATATATATATATATATATATATATATATATATATATATATATAATATTATTGAAATATTCTTAGGATGCAATGGACCCAGGAAAAAAAAAAGGCAACAAATTTTGCTTGGCTTAAAATAAAAGAAACAAGCAAAAGAAACTGACATTTATTGACATTTTGTGTAGACTAAAGTAATAAAAAAGAAAAGGACATGAACGATGATAGCAAGGCAGGACCTGGAGAATCAATGTAACAAAATTTCAAGATCCATATGTATTATTCCATAACACCTCATGCACGAGACAGATATAAATTCTTCCACCTTTATTTTCATTCATTGTTTTAATTTCCAGGTGGCTTTATTGAAGCCATTTGAATACTGATGCGGTTTTTATTAAGAAAAATATTTAGCCAGTTTTTATATCTTTGCTTGAAGGCTCTTTACTTATAATATACTAAGTATATGATCTTTTAGAATAACTAAATATTTTTCACAATTTAACATTATATTTTATATTTTATTAACATAGTTTTAGTATAAATTAACAATTTTACTTACAATACACGGGTGCACACATATTGACCCTTAAGCCACGGCCAAATTGACAATTCTACTTGCAATACAACCACAAATCAGAATAGATGTAATTTTTTAACTATGGTTTTGATTGCATTAACATAATTTTAGTGTAAAATAACATATTTGAGATTTTTTGTATTAACATACTTTTTAAGTGTTCAAAACTAAACTAAACCAATCAGGCTCAACTAAACCAACTAAAAATTGATCAAAATAAGAAAAAAAGTCCAAATCGATTTTTGAAATATAAATTTTAATTGATTCAGTTTGATTTAGTGAAAACCGAACCAACTTTATATTATACAATTGTATTATATATATATATATATATATATATATATATATATATATATTATATATATATATATATATTAATTTGGCCTCTTTGTTTTTATATTTACATATATTTTATAAAAATAAAAAATTACAAATTATTGTAAACAAAATCAAATAAAACTATCCAAAAATTAAAACCAAATATATCCGTAATTTTAAAAATTGATTAGCTCGATTTAATTTGGTTAAGACTTAAAATCGAACTAAACCAAACCAAACCAAATCTATGAACACCTCTAGTACTTTTGCCCTCAAACCATAGTTTTAATGAAAGTTTCAATTTATTGCTTCTGTAAATTATGATTTATTCAAACTTAAATTTTTCACAATCAATTTTATAAATTATAGTTTGTCCAAACATAAATTTCTCTAATTTTTTTTTTCCAAAAACACACTTAGCCTGTTAAAAAAGCAAGAGAACATAGAATGAACAAGTTTGATTTAACTGAGTAATTAATTTCAATGACCATCTTGCCCAAAACTCCTTAGTCCATACCCACCTTAAAATTCAGATATGCCGTTTTGAATTTAATTAGCATTAATATTTTACAATGAAGGAAGTTAATTTCAAATTCTTGACCATCTAAAGTTGAATTGGAAAAGAGAACTACGTTATATAGAGAATTTCTTATTTGAAACCTAATTACTCAATGAATTAAGTGGTAGTTGCACCTTTCTTATTTTGTCTTGATAATAAAAAGAAATACTGATTTGGGGAAAGGAAAAGAGAGAGAGAGAGAGAGAGACTGGTCATTTATCCGTGGGTGAAACCAACTATAATTCTTAGAAAACACAATCAAAGGTAGGTCTACAACGAAAGCAGTTTTAAATTTAGGAGGAAGAGATTTCAAATGCAAAGAGAACTAGAAATGTGAACCTTTATCTATTTTTTTTTTCAGAGCTATTTGCACACTAGATGTTTCTCAAAATATGGTTAATCTGTACTTGCTCAAAATGCCTTATAATTTGACCTGATGTCATTCTAAACTAAAATTAAATCAAACCAAATCAAACCAATCAAAAAATGACCAAAGTTTTAAAAATAGGTCTAAATAAGTTTTTGAAATATAAATTTTAATAAGTTTGATTTGGTTTAGTTAAAGTCGAACCAAATTCATATAGAAAAATATTATATATTGTAATACCCATGAAAAATAAAATATAAATGCGTGTTTTCAAACTACTGTTACTATTTACGTATATGGTACTGTTCATTTATACAATCAAAATGTCAAATACTAGATGTGGTTTGGTTATAAGAGAAAACTAGAAAGAAGTTTGTAGGAGAAAATGACGTTTTATGTGTAAAAATACCCTCAGGGACTAAATTGAAAGGACTGAATTGAAAAGAAACTTAAAGGTTTAAGGTGAGAGAATAGTTTTCCCTTTAAAGTTTCTAATAGTAAATAAACGAAAATTTTCCATCGCCTAAGGTGCACAGTAACTGCATTATTAGAAATGTCATTTTCATAAATAGTAAATTGAATATTTTATTAGCGCATAGTGTCAAATAGTACCCTTGACTTTTGCTATAAATAGGCCCTTCCATTTCACTTCTAAACTCACACCTTCAACTTCTCTTCTTCCCTCCTTAAGTTTCTCTTGCTCCGACGCTAGGCTTCTGAGATTTTGGGCCTTTCCGTTTTTGCTTAGGTAAGGATACTATGCCCTTTCTATGTCTTTCAAATTTTAGAAGTTATTTTCTTAAGTATGCTCTGTGGTTGCGGCTTTGGCCGATCTTCCACATCAGAAAAACTGTCGTTAGCTGTTATTTTGATTCTCTGATTACCGAAATAGAATATAATCTGTGGAGAATACATGTCTAGGAAAGTTCTGGCTAAGGAAAGACCTGGTTTTTAAGTGTGTCCAGTGTGACCCTCCACTCTTTCCTGGGAACTTACCTGGTGTACTCTTTTACAGATTGTATTCTGTATTTCCGGTATGAATAGTACCCGAACAGTATCTGTACGAAAATGATCTTAACGTACTTTCTGTAATCTTTCATGAAAATCTCTGTAGCGGAACACTGAAATTCACCTGCGTACTCTTGTCCGTAACGATTTAGAGAAGTGATACTCGTACGGAATCCAGGTGAGTGAAACGACCCTGTTTTAATAGAGTTTTAGCATTACTGGTGATAAAAAGTATGTCGTAGGACACTCCCAAGATTCATAGAGGGAAATTGGATTCAGAATGACGAATATAATGAGATAATTAATCCAGAAGTATGGATAAGACAAAGCAAGTATCTCATGATGATATGAAATTTGAATCATATAGTTATATACTATACCTGTTATATGGATGAGTATTATATTGTGCTTCTGATTATGATATGAACTGTTGTACTATTGATTGTGATTGAGCGGTACAGTACCCCCACTCACGGCAAGGCGGAAAACCCGGGTTAAAGGGTGTCTTGACCAATGAGTGTGGAGACAACGATTCCCTCAGTAGGGATATAGCCCGGATTGGTGATAAATCCGTGAGGCGCCCTAGCTAAGAGGATGAGGTTGTGCGTCATGGCGGAAAAATACAAAATTGGTGAGCCGGCCTGTGTGCGCTCTCCGGGATATATTGCCATTGACGAGTACTAGTATCGTTTGTTGAATTGGATGAATTTTTCTTGTATGTAATTTCTAACTATGTCTATTGGTTGAGCTTGAGCCTTCGGATATGCTTGCATGACTGGTGATGTATTTGAATTTTATTAACGCAAGGCCGATTTGCTCACTGAGTTTAAAAGCTCACACTGTTTGTACAAACTTTTTGTTCAGATCAGGTTGCCGCCGAAGTACATCCGCTAGAGGAGTAGATCACGTTGGACCTTCCCGCTGTCGGGTAGGCCCTTCTTTTGTTATACAGTATGTTGCTCTGTAACCGTCTAGGACATCTAGGTCAGGGGTTTGGTATTTGGCTTGTATTTCAGTATGATAATGTATTTCGTACTGAGGATCTATTATTTTTAATTAAGAAAATCTGATGTATTTTCTTTGTATTTATTAAGGAATGGTATTTTGAGAATATAGAGATAATGACTAACGATTTTACTTGTGGGAAGAATTTATCGAAAGGCTTACAGTGATGGGATATTCATCATTGTGCCGGTCATGTGCCTAGAAAATGGGTCGTGACAAAGTTGGTATCAGAGCATAGGTTGTTAGGTCTCCTAGTGATTACAGAGTAAGGTGTCTTTAGTGGGCCTTCCCCTATTGTCGTGACTGCAGCACGACCATAGGATGAAGATCCACCAAAAGCCCTGTAGAGATTAAAATCCATTTCTTTCGTGTCTTTACTTGAAGCATAATAGTGACGATATATATTATTCTTAATTGTAGAATAAGTTTAGATGGCACCAAGAAAATCAAACGCTTCTGGAATCCGCACAAGATCTGGCAGGGCCTTGGTCCCTCCAGCTGCTCAGTCAGCAAATGCAAGACTGGAGATGCCTAATCGTGCAGAAGATAACCATGCACAAAACAGAGAAATATCCACTGAAAACCCTGGAAGAAATGCTGGAGAACCATCACAAATTGACGCGACTGTAGTGATGGAAGCATTAGCTGCAATGCAGAACGAGGTGAATGGGCTAAAGGAACTTCTGATGGGACAGTCATCTGAAGATGGCTCACAGGCATCAGTACATGCTGCAAAAGTACAAGAGACAGACCAGATGCCACCTCCACCCCCTCCTCAGGATTGGGTAGGTACAGAGGTCAAAATCTCAGAATTTATGAAGCTGAATCCGCCAACCTTTGCAGGAGATGTTAATGAAGACCCACAACGTTTTCTAGATGACTGTGAGAAAATCCTTGACACGCTAGAATGCCCTGAACCTCGAAAAGTAACCCTTGTTACCTTTCAGTTAAGAGGTAAGGCCGACCGCTGGTGGCGAACATGGAAGAAGGGCATGGCCAGAAATGCCCCACCCATTAAATGGAATGACTTTAAAAGAATTTTTCGAAAACAATTTATTCCGGAGAGTATATGAGAAGCAAAGATGAATGAGTTTGAGGCACTCCGGCAAGGATCACGAACCGTCGATGAATACGACAATCTGTTTATAGAGTTGTCTGAATATGCTACTCACATGGTCCTAACTGAGAAAGAAAAGATCCGACGATTTATTAAAGGCCTTCGAGAGTCTTTATTTGACAGGGTGGGATCGAAAATACGAGATTTTTCATTTTACACAAAAGCCGTCGACATCGCCCGTATGATGGAAGAAAGAGATATGCAAAAAGAAAAATGGAATAACAAAAGAAAGAGGAAGCAAGATGAGAAATCACGCTACCACGGAGAGAGTTCTGGACGTGCAGCCTCTACTGCTAGTGCACCACAGCGTCAACAAAGTGGTACAGGGGGTCAACAAAGGCCCTGGTGCTCTAAATGTGAAAGAAATCACTTCGGAGCTTGTTTTGTCAACAACAACACTAGGGTCTGTTACCAATGTGGTCAACAGGGCCACATCAAAAGAGATTGCCCCCAATTCTACACGAGATCTGGCCAAGGGTCAGTACGCCCTAATCAATCAGAGGCTACTGTTGCCAACAGATCCCCTGTAACTGTAGGAGGCAATGGAATCGGAAGAGGTGCTGGCAGAGGACAAGGTGGTCGAGGGCAGGCTTCAGCAGGCCGAGGGAACGCTCGAGTATTCGCTTTAACCCGTCAAGATGCTCAGGCGTCTAATACGGTGGTAGCAGGTACTCTTCTGATTGAATCAAATTTTGCACATGTTTTGTTTGACTCTGGCTCTACGCATTCCTATGTGTCACCATTCTTTGCTAAGAACTTTAAGCAAAAAGTTGTTAGATTAGAATGTCCGTTTCTAGTAACTACGCCTACTGGAGGCACCTTACTAATAGAACGAGGCTATCGAGCTTGCAAGGTAAGAGTCAGAGAAATAAATACAACAGTAGACCTAATGCTGTTAGATATGACAGACTTTGATGTCATCTTGGGCATGGATTGGCTGGCATCTTGTCATGCCACCCTGGATTGCTATAATAAGATAGTTAAATTTAATATTCCGGGGGAGCCTTCTTTCGTATTTCATGGTGAACGGAGTGAAATTTCTGGGAATCTTATATCTTTAATGTGTGCCCAACGTTTATTGCGAAAGGGCTGTAAAGGATACTTGGCATTCGTTAAAGATATTAAGAAAGAAGAACTAAAAGTAGAAGACGTTCCAGTAGTCCAGGAGTTTGTAGATGTCTTCCCAGATGATCTACCAGGTATACCCCCAGATCGAGAGATTGAGTTCCAGATAGAGTTAGCACCAGATACTCGCCCAATCTCCATACCCCCTTATAGAATGGCACCAACAGAATTAAAAGAGTTAAAAACTCAGTTACAGGACTTGCTAGACAAAGGCTTTATAAGGCCAAGTTATTCACCTTGGGGAGCTCCTGTTCTGTTCGTGAAAAAGAAGGATGGATCGATGAGACTATGCATAGATTACAGGCAACTGAATAAGGTAACTATCAAAAATAAATACCCGTTGCCTCGCATCGACGACCTTTTCGATCAACTTCAAGGAGCCAAGTGTTTTTCAAAGATTGATTTGAGGTCTGGTTATCACCAACTCAAGATCAAGGAGGAGGATGTGTCTAAAACAGCCTTCCGTACCAGATATGGGCACTACGAGTTCTTGGTGATGTCATTTGGATTAACGAATGCACCAGCTGCTTTCATGGATTTAATGAATAGGATTTTTAAATCCTTTTTAGACAAATTTGTCATTGTCTTCATAGACGACATTCTGGTGTACTCAAAGACTTCAGAAGAGCACGAACAACACCTTCGTGTTGTGTTGCAGACATTGAGGGATCATCAATTGTACGCCAAATTCTCTAAATGCGAGTTTTGGATTGATCGTGTAACTTTCTTGGGACATGTGATCTCCAAAGATGGCATCCAAGCAGACCCAAGCAAAGTAGAAGAGGTCAAAATGTGGCCTAGACCTACCTCCGTCACAGAGATTCGCAGCTTCTTGGGATTGGCAGGATATTATCGTCGTTTCATCCAAAATTTTTCCCAGTTAGCCGCCCCTCTCACACGACTGACTAGGAAAGGGGTAAAGTACCAATGGGATGACGCTTGTGAAGAAAGCTTCCAAGAACTCAAGAAAAGGTTAATCTCCGCACCTGTATTAGTCTTACCCTCAGGACCAGGAGATTTTACAGTATACTGCGATGCATCAAGAGTAGGGTTGGGATGTGTTCTCATGCAGCATGGCCAGGTAGTGGCATATGCATCGAGACAACTTAAGAAACATGAACAAAACTACCCCACCCACGATCTGGAAATGGCAGCAGTAGTTTTCGCTTTAAAGATATGGCGACATTATCTATACGGAGAAACTTGCGAAATCTACACTGACCATAAAAGTCTAAAATATATTTTCGACCAAAAGGACTTAAACTTGAGGCAGAGGAGATGGGTAGAATTACTAAAAGATTATGATTGCAATATTCTTTACCACCCAGGCAAAGCAAACGTGGTAGCAGATGCCTTGAGTCGAAAATCTATGGGTAGTCTGGCCCATATAGCAGTAACAAAAAAACCCTTGATCCAAGAACTACAAGAGATGAGAGCAAAAGGTGCTACTCTTGAGGTTACAAGGACAGGATCATTCTTAGCCCATATCAGGGCTAGATCTTCCCTTGTTGACCAGATACGGATATCTCAAATGGAGGATCCTGAGCTTGTCCAAATTATGGAAAAGGTGAAGATTGGTGAAGTGAATAGTTTCACACTCGACGATACAGGAGTCTTACATTTTGAACAACGGTTGTGTGTACCACATGTTGGAACTCTTAGACGAGACATCATGGAAGAAGGCCATCATGCTGCATATGCTGTACATCCAGGAGCCACCAAGATGTATCAGGACCTGAAACAGATCTACTGGTGGAAAGGAATGAAACAAGACATAGTAGAATTTGTGTCTCGTTGTTTAACCTGTCAACAGGTTAAAGCTGAGCATCTAAAGCCAGGAGGCTCGTTACAACAATTAGAGATTCCTGAATGGAAATGGGAACGAGTGACGATGGACTTTGTTGTTGGTCTACCTCGCTCCACAGGAGGTTATGACTCAGTTTGGGTCATTGTTGACCGACTAACCAAATCAGCACACTTCATTCCAGTCAAAATCACTTATGGTGTAGTAACGTTGGCACAATTGTATATTAAAGAAATAGTAAAGTTGCATGGAGTACCTATATCTATCATTTCTGATAGAGGTCCTCAATTTACCTCTCGTTTCTGGAGAAGTTTTCAGGAGGCATTAGGTACTCGAGTGGACCTTAGTACCGCTTTTCACCCACAGACAGACGGACAGTCAGAGCGGACGATTCAGACGCTAGAGGATATGTTACGAGCTTGTATTCTAGATTTCAGTGGTAGCTGAGAAAAGCATTTGTATCTTGTAGAGTTCGCATATAACAACAGCTACCAGGCCACTATTGGGATGACACCCTTTGAGGCCTTGTATGGGAGACGTTGCAGATCTCCGATCGGTTGGTTCGAGGTAGGTGAAGCGAAAGCATTAGGACCTGACTTGGCCCAGGATGCCCTAACCAAGGTTAAGACAATACAAGATAGGATGCGAGCAGCTCAAAGTAGACAAAAGGCATACGCTGACCACAGACGACGTGATTTGGAGTTCTCAGTCGGCGATATGGTATTCCTTAAGGTCTCTCCAATGAAAGGTGTGTTGAGATTTGGAAGGAAAGGAAAGTTGAGTCCTAGATACATCGGGCCTTATGAGATTCTAGAACGAGTGGGAAAAGTGGCTTATCGGCTTGCCCTACCTATGGATCTGGAAGGGATTCACCCTGTTTTTCACGTATCCATGTTAAGGAAGTACCTTCATGACCCTTCTCACATACTTCACCCTTCTCAGAATGATTCTATCCTAGTAGATGAAAACTTGTCATACGAGGAGATACCGGTAGCTATCCTCGATAGTCAAGTAAAGAAACTCCGATCTAAGGAGATTCCATCCGTCAAGGTTTTGTGGAGGAATCAAACTCACGAAGAAGCCACATGGGAAGCCGAGGCCGACATGCGTTCTAGATATCCCCATCTTTTTACGACTTGAGGTAATTTAAATTCGGAGGACCGAATTTCTTAAAGGGGGTGATAATGTAATACCCATGAAAAATAAAATATAAATGCGTGTTTTCAAACTACTGTTACTATTTACATATATGGTACTGTTCATTTATACAATCAAAATGTCAAATACTAGATGTGGTTTGGTTATAAGAGAAAACTAGAAAGAAGTTTGTAGGAGAAAATGACGTTTTATGTGTAAAAATACCCTCAGGGACTAAATTGAAAGGACTGAATTGAAAAGAAACTTAAAGGTTTAAGGTGAGAGGATAGTTTTCCCTTTAAAGTTTCTAATAGTAAATAAACGAAAATTTTCCATCGTACAGTAACTGCATTATTAGAAATGTCATTTTCATGAATAGTAAATTGAATATTTTATTAGCGCATAGTGTCAAATAGTACCCTTGACTTTTACTATAAATAGGCCCTTCCATTTCACTTATAAACTCACACCTTCAACTTCTCTTCTTCCCTCCTTAAGTTTCTCTTGCTCCGACGCTAGGCTTCTGAGATTTTGGGCCTTTCCGTTTTTGCTTAGGTAAGGATACTATGCCCTTTCTATGTCTTTCAAATTTTAGAAGTTATTTTCTTAAGTATGCTCTGTGGTTGCGGCTTTGGCCGATCTTCCACATCAGAAAAACTGTCGTTAGCTGTTATTTTGATTCTCTGATTACCGAAATAGAATATAATCTGTGGAGAATACATGTCTAGGAAAGTTCTGGCTAAGGAAAGACCTGGTTTTTAAGTGTGTCCAGTGTGACCCTCCACTCTTTCCTGGGAACTTACCTGGTGTACTCTTTTACAGATTGTATTCTGTATTTCCGGTATGAATAGTACCCGAACAGTATCTGTACGAAAATGATCTTAACGTACTTTCTGTAATCTTTCATGAAAATCTCTGTAGCGGAACACTGAAATTCACCTGCGTACTCTTGTCCGTAACGATTTAGAGAAGTGATACTCGTACGGAATCCAGGTGAGTGAAACGACCCTGTTTTAATAGAGTTTTAGCATTACTGGTGATAAAAAGTATGTCGTAGGACACTCCCAAGATTCATAGAGGGAAATTGGATTCAGAATGACGAATATAATGAGATAATTAATCCAGAAGTATGGATAAGACAAAGCAAGTATCTCATGATGATATGAAATTTGAATCATATAGTTATATACTATACCTGTTATATGGATGAGTATTATATTGTGCTTCTGATTATGATATGAACTGTTGTACTATTGATTGTGATTGAGCGGTACAGTACCCCCACTCACGGCAAGGCGGAAAACCCGGGTTAAAGGGTGTCTTGACCAATGAGTGTGGAGACAACGATTCCCTCAGTAGGGATATAGCCCGGATTGGTGATAAATCCGTGAGGCGCCCTAGCTAAGAGGATGAGGTTGTGCGTCATGGCAGAAAAATACAAAATTGGTGAGCCGGCCTGTGTGCGCTCTCCGGGATATATTGCCATTGACGAGTACTAGTATCGTTTGTTGAATTGGATGAATTTTTCTTGTATGTAATTTCTAACTATGTCTATTGGTTGAGCTTGAGCCTTCGGATATGCTTGCATGACTGGTGATGTATTTGAATTTTATTAACGCAAGGCCGATTTGCTCACTGAGTTTAAAAGCTCACACTGTTTGTACAAACTTTTTGTTCAGATCAGGTTGCCGCCGAAGTACATCCGCTAGAGGAGTAGATCACGTTGGACCTTCCCGCTGTCGGGTAGGCCCTTCTTTTGTTATACAGTATGTTGCTCTGTAACCGTCTAGGACATCTAGGTCAGGGGTTTGGTATTTGGCTTGTATTTCAGTATGATAATGTATTTCGTACTGAGGATCTATTATTTTTAATTAAGAAAATCTGATGTATTTTCTTTGTATTTATTAAGGAATGGTATTTTGAGAATATAGAGATAATGACTAACGATTTTACTTGTGGGAAGAATTTATCGAAAGGCTTACAGTGATGGGATATTCATCATTGTGCCGGTCATGTGCCTAGAAAATGGGTCGTGACATATATAATCATATTTACCAAGTCCTTTTTGTAAATCAATAAATGAATCTCATATTTTTTGTTTATTATTTTATTATTTTACAAATTATGCCTTCAAAATTTGAATCTATGTGTCTTATTGTTTCTTTGCGAACAACAAAAAAAATTATAATATAAAAATCAGGATTTGACCAATTTTTGTTTTAATATTTGATATATTGACTTTAAAGACAAGTATATATTTACTTCTAATATTATGGTATTGTTAAAAAAAAAAGTAAACAAAATTGCTCAACAAAAATCAAATTAAATCGCTCAACAAAAATCAAACCAAACTACCAAAAAATAAAAACAGAATAAGTCTATAGTTTTACAAAATTGATGAACTTAATTTAATTTAATTTAGGCTTAAAATCAAATCAAACTAAGTCTATAAACACTTACCATTTGCAATCATTCCATACTTGTGAGTAGTAGTGTCACCCTTATTAATGAAGCCCATATTGTATATTAGTGGTATGGCCAATAAAAGCCCAGCCCAAGATACCAAAGATCCATCTCGCACCACATTATTGAAATTTTTTGTAAACGTTGATCCGCACTAGAAGGCAGAGGGCTGCCATCCATCTCTTCCCGATTTTCTTCCTCTCTCTGTCGTGAGAGTCCCCCCTTCGCTCCGTTGAAGATTTTTCCTCCCAAATTCTCTTTGGAATCAGCCGCTCTTCTATCTCCTATCTCTCAGCTAGAAGCAGTGACATTCTGTTCTTCACATTCAACCCACCACCCACTGATATTGAGTTATAGATCTGCCTTATCAAAGTCGAAGACGACTCGTGAGGGAAGATAAGTTTCTTCTTCTCTGCTGAGACCATTCATGACCGTAAAACTCCTCCAGTGATCGACATTCGATGATGATGCGATGATGACGAGGTTGGGACTCAAAACTCCTCTTGTGATGCAGCATCTGATTTCCGGGTCTGGCATCCTTGGCTCAAAATAGTGACGCAAGTGCAAGCACAGCCGTGAAGATGTGAAAGAGGTGTGAAGCTACTAGGGTTCTGGCACGAAGACAAGCTTTGCATCTTTTGGGCTTCCGCATGTTTTTGGCCTATTTTGCGTCTGCTTTTTCCTTGTGGGCTTGAATTTTTTTTTTCCTTTGGGTATTATCTCATTTTTTTTTTGGAAAAAAAAAGATAGCAAAATCATGGTCAGCTCTTTGGGTTAGGCTTTATTGCTGTTTGGACTTTACCAGCCCATTTTATAGCTCTTTTGGGTTAGACTTACATTGTATTTGGTTGTTATAGGTATCTATCAGCTTGTTTTATTTGGGTTGTTAGAATACTAGCTCTTATCTAGCATAGGGGTATATTGTCTCTTTTAGTCCGCTAGATTTAGGGTTAGAGATGTATTGCCTCTGTATAATCTCACAAATCTCCTGTATGTGTTTGGTACTGATTTTTATGATCATGTACTACTTTTTTATAAGTTTTAAGCTTGTTATGTATTTGACAATGTGTAAGTCTTGATCTATCTTATGTAATCCTTGACTTAGTGTCATCTTAATGAAATTTATATCCATTTAACCAAAAAAAAGATTTGTACTTGGGGACTCTGGAGTGTGGACCATTTGGTAGTTGTTTTAATTGGCTTATTAATTACTTAGTTCTTAAAGAGTTTTTAAATTTGAGAATCAATTCTTATTTTGATTTATTACTTTAGTTTATCATACTGATTGTTATATGTAAGAATGGTTCTTATAAAAAATAATAAAATAATCAAAAAATAAATATATTAAATAATCTTGTTCCTATTTAAATAATAAAAAGTTATTTATAAATTTTCAAAAAATTTATCATTAAAATTGAGAATTACTTAAAATATTAAAGAGTTACTTAAACTAATATAATATTATGAAACACATTATAAAAATTCAAGTGAAACTTAGGGTCTGTTTGGTTTGTGAAAACATTTCCTATTTTCATTTTCAATCTTCATTTTCTGAAATGCATTTCCTGAAACACTGAAAACATCTTTTTTGTGTTTTCAGATTTAAGCTTATTTTAAGAAATGTTTTCAAGAAAACGTTTTCAGTTAACTCAACCAAACGCATTTTCAAGTTTATTTTCTGTTTTCAGTAAAAATAAAAATAAAAAATATCCAAACCAAACAGACCCTTAGTCTTCTTCGTACCTGAATGCTAGTGCCAGATGACCCTTCCAAGTAATTGACTCAATTAATGTGTCTTCTTCGTTAAGTAAAGTTGCGACAATCTCTATTTCGTCGGTTTTCGAAATCTCATCCGACCCAGACACGTTGACACACAAAAGGAAATAATTTTAGATACCCAACTACCAAAACGAACGTTGACTGGTAGATGAATGAAGATAATATTTTATCTTCTCTCTTTCCAGAAACAACGCTTCATGCTTATATAAAGAGACCAAAGACGCATACTCCAAACGTCACACGCACTTGGATCCAGAAGAAAAAGAAGAAGAAGAAGAAAGCTAGCGTCAACCAGGAGCAACATGCATAACCCTCCACCACCAGGAGGTCCGGGTCCTCACCACCATCCTCGAGGGCCACCGGGGCCGGCCCATCCCGGACCGCCTCCTCCCCCTGGCCCCAGCCCACCACCGCCCGGTCCCGGGGAGCCTCCACCAGGACCAGGAGGACCTGGTCCGGGTCCTCACCACCATCCTCGAGGGCCACCGGGGCCGCCCCATCCCGGACCGCCTCCTCCCCCTGGCCCCAGCCCACCACCGCCCGGTCCCGGGGAGCCTCCACCAGGACCAGGAGGACCTGGTCCGGGTCCTCACCACCATCCTCGAGGGCCACCGGGGCCGCCCCATCCCGAACCGCCTCCTCCCCCTGGCCCCAGCCCACCACCGCCAGGTCCCGGGGCGCCTCCACCAGCACCAGGAGGACCCGGTGGCAGGCCGGGTCCTCACCACCATCCTCCAGGGCTAGGCGGTCCAGGCCCTCACCATCACCCTCCAGGGCCACCGGGGCCGCCCCATCCCGGACCGCCTCCTCCCCCTGGCCCCAGCCCACCACCGCCCGGTCCCGGGGAGCCTCCACCAGGACCAGGAGGACCTGGTCCGGGTCCTCACCACCATCCTCCAGGGCCACCGGGGCCGCCCCATCCCGGACCGCCTCCTCCCCCTGGCCCCAGCCCACCACCGCCCGGTCCCGGGGCTCCTCCACCAGGACCAGGAGGACCCGGTCCCCGCCCGCACCACCATGGACCTCACCCTTGATTACGCAGCCGGAGCATATGTATGTATATATGACCTACAGTATGATCATAAGCATGTAATTTGTAAAATGTGTGCGCCAAATGTTATGAATTTGTGGCTCTTAAACATGTAATATGTGTGCGCCAAAAGTGATCCGTGCAATAATGAAGATAAATTAATTTTTAAAACATGACAGTCAACCAGTTTTGTTCAGTAGTCAATTTTGCTTTGGTTGAGTTTGGTTAAATGAATTATATATATATATATATATATATATGTAATATTTTAAAAAAATATTACGTAATAATATTAGATATCAATTAAATATATGGTCATAAATTTATATATTAACACTAATAGATTAAAATATAATGTGAATTATTAACAAGTGGTTAAAGTTATGACCGGTGATGGGGGTGTTTAGAGCGTCGGTGATGGGCGATCTATAAATATTTAGAATGATCTGTGGTTGACTCACTCAGATCAAAAAACTCTTATTACACCTCAACCAGCAGATGAAGAAGTGAGATTTGTTAGTGATTTAATTGACTAGGCCAACCATGACTGGAATACAGGTTTGATTAAGGAAGTTTTCTTTCCAGTGGATATGCCTAATATTACTACTATTCCTGTCTCTCGCAGACCAAACTCAGACCGGTTTATGTGGCCCTATTCTAAAGATTGTGTGTATACTGTTAGGTCAAGGTATCATTGGTTTAGGGTGAATCAAGATGCAGCTAAGGCTTCAACATCAGTGAATCGGATTAAATGGAACAGATTGTGGAAACTAAATATCCCTCCTAAGATTAAAATATCTTTTTGGAGGTTGTTGCATAATGTTGTGCCATGCAATGCGAATTTACAGAAAAGGGTGTTCAGGTGTAATTACAGTGTGCCAGATGTGGACTTACATCACGTTTTTGTGGGTTGGCTCTGGTCTATTCAATTTTGGTCTGTCACACCTCTGGGCTTGCGCTTACCAGACCTTCCCAATACGGCTGCCTTTAGCCAGTGGATTCAGGAGAAGCTTGAATCTGAAACTAATGAGATTCTTTCTCTGATTATCACTTCGTGTTGGGGCATCTGGACCAAGCGAAATGATGATCTTTTTCAAAATAGAAATCAAAGCCCACAAGAAGCTGTGGAAGAGTTTTCCAATTAATTACCGATTTTGCAGTTGTCAGAACATCTCCTCCGACGCTGACGTCGTGCACATGGAGACCGCCGGTGCAAGGTCGAACGAAGATGAACTCTGATGCTGGTCTGCACAGACACGACGTATGGCGGGTTGGTGATGCTTTCCGGTCAGACACGGGACGGATTCTGCTGGCAGCCAGCAAGGACGTCCACGGCTTTTTCGATTCCGCCATTGCTGAAGCTCTTGCAGTTCGGTGGGGGATGGAGCTTGCGCATATCCATGGTTTTCGGGTGATTGAGGCTGAGTCAGATTGTGAGATTGTCTGTTGTTGGTAGAGGCTTATCGGGGTGACCAGGATTTATCTCCACTGCAGATGCTGGCGATGGATATTAAATTCCTTGCTGCTAATTTTCTTTACTTTACTCTCGTTCATATTGCCAGGGTGTGTAATCAAGTAGTACTATTTAGCTGAGTTTGGTTGTGGGTCTATTTCACATGTTTGTTTTTCTTCTTTTTCAAGTCTTTTGTCCAATTTGGCTGATACAGACTATCACAATTTCATTGCTATGACATGATTTGAGCCTTTGCGCTATTTAAAAAAAAAGTTATAAAAAAATTAAAAGTATGTGTTTATAAAATAACATTACAAAATAATTCTTTCAAACATAATAATGAAAATTTTCAAATATTATACAAGGACTTTATAATTTTTTTCCCTCTAAAACTACAAAAAATCGAACCAAATTGCACAACAAAAATTAAAAATGTATCGCCAAAAAAAAATCTAATAGGTCTATGTTTTTTTTTCTAAAATCATTTAGTTCGATTCAATTTGGTTTTGACTCAAAATTGAACCGAACCAAACATCTATGATATTTGAAATTCAAATCCTCGCTGGACATTATACACCCAACACTATCTAATTGGGCATGACACTTCAACCAGATGATAGTTTTGGACATAAAACACCTAACAGATGATCCGATTTTTAATATTTTATATTTGGTGCTTGGCAACAAGAGAAAAAAAAAAGATATTTCAGATTTTGATTTGGAGATAAAAGAAGAAATACAATAGCAACACATTTGGATGACTCCCAAAACTAATTTTTTTGTTAGCATTTAGCAATTAAGCATGAAGACAAATTGTTAACCATTTACATTACTTATTAATTCGCGATTCACATTGGAGAAAATTAATCTCCATTTTCAACCCTAGAGTTTACATAATTCATAGTAGGAAAATTAGTCTCCATTTGCAAAATCGATTAGTTCGATTAGGTTTGATTAAAGTTTAAAATCGAACCGAACCAAACTTATAAATACCTGTAATATTTTTGCTCTCATCAAACCACAGTTTCAATGAAAGTTTTAAATTATTGCTTCTGCAAACCATGTTTTTGTTCAATCTTAAGTTCTTCTACAATCAATTTTACAAACCATAGTTTATCTAAACTTAAATTTCTCCAATTATTTTCCAAAAACAAACCTAGCCTATTAAAAAAGCAAGAGAGCATAGAACAAACTACTTTGATTTAACTGAGTAATTAATTTCCATGGCCATCTTGCCCAGAACTCCACAGTCCGTACCACTTTAAATTCAGACATGCCTAGTTGAATTTAATTAGCATTAATATTATACAATGAAGGAAGTTAATTTCAAATTCTTAACCATCTAAAGTTGAATTGGAAAAGACAAATACGTTACAATAGCACTTGCAGCAATCGCAAATGTACCAAACATGTCAGACCAAGCAAATTATACTCAAACAAATTATATAGAGATTTTCTTATTTGAAACTTAATTAGTCAATGAATTCAGTTGTAGTTGCACCTTTATTATTTTGTCTTGATATTTAAAAGAAATACTGATTTGGAGAAAAAAGAGAAGAGAGAGAGAGAGAGAGAGAGAGAGAGACTGACTTCTCCGTGGGTGAAACCAACTATACTTCTTTGAAAACAGAATCAAAGCTAGGTCTACAATGAAAGCAATTTTAATCTTAGGAGAAAGAGATTTTCAAATGCAAAGAGTAGTAGAAATGTGAACCTTTATTTTTATTTTTTTGTAAAAGCTACCTGCCCACTAGATGTTTCTCAAAATATGGTTAATTTGTGTTTGTTCAAAATATCTTATAATTTGACTTGATATCATTTTTGTTAGAGTGTTCAAAACTAAACTAAAGTTGAATCAAACTAAATCAAACTAATCAAAAATCGATGATCCAAAAAAAGAGAGACTCAAATAGATTTTTGAAATATAAATTTTAATTGGTTTAGTTTGGTTAAAATCAAACCAAATTCATTTTAAAAAATTATATATATATATATATATATATATATATATATATATATATATATATTATATTTAACAAATCTCTTTTGAAATAAATAAATGAATCTCATATTTTTGTTAATTATTTTATTACTTTACAAATTATGCCTTCAAAAATTGAATCTATGTGTCTTAGTTGTTTCTTTGCGGACAAAAAAAAGTATAACACTAAAAACCAGGATTTGACCAATTTTTATTTTAACATTTGATATATTAATTTTAAGGACAAGTATATGTTTGTTTATAATATTATAGTACTCTAAAAACAAAAAAAACAAAAACAAAACTGCTCAACAAAAATCAAATATAATCGCTCAACAAAATTCAAACCAAATGTCTAAAAATAAAAATTAAATAAGTCTATAATTTTATAAAATTAATAAACTCAATTCAATTTAATTTAAACTGAATCAACTGCTCATAATTTATGATCACACCATACTTGTGAGTAGTAGTATCACCCTTATTATGAAGGCCAGATTGTGTATTAGGCCAATAAAGCCCAGCCCAAGATACTTGGACCACTTGGTTGTTGTTTTAATTGGCTTATTAATTATTTAAGGTATTTACGGTGGTAATTTTTAAAGAATTCTTAAATTTAAGAATTTTTTATTCTGATTTATTATTAGAATTCATCATGCGTAAAAACAATTCTTATAAAAGAATCAGTTTTTATATAAAAAATAAAATAAAAAATAATCAAAAATTAAACTTTAAATTAAATGCATTAAATAATATTATTTCCCATTAAAATAGTGAATAGTTGTTTTGTGGGACTTATTTGTAATTTGTTAAGAAGTTCACCATTGAAATAAATAGTTACTAAAAGTATTGAAAAATTATTTAAATTGATATGACATTATGGGATTCATAATAAAAAGTAAAGTGAGACTTAGGGTCTGTTTGGGAGCACGTTTGGGTGGTAGCACGGTCGTTTACTGTTTCGCGAAACGGGGTTTGCAGGATGATGGCATGTTTGGGAGATTTTACATGCAACCCACGATTTGATGAAACCTAGTTTGGGAGCCTGCAACTACGTTATCCCCGCAGTGAGATTTTGAAGCTTTTCCGGCAAAAGCAACTTGGTTGGTGCTTGTTTTTAATGAAATTCAATTTTTTACCCATGCTTGATTTCGAAGGGGAGCAGAGTCATGACAATAAGATGAGAGATAGAGGCAAGGAAGCTCATTTCTACTGCAGCACAACTCCTCTGTTTCTAACATGGAAAACATGGGTGGGATGAGTAATGAATGTGAGAGAAGGATAAAGATGTGGGATGAATGAGCAAGATGAATAGCCCTTGACAATGCTCTAGGAGTTTTTCTTTCCTTCAAGTTGCTGCCTACATCCTTCACATGTTGGAAAAAACAAAAAAATTTCCTTCAATAGCTTTTAAGAACAATTCACGTAGCCACAATAATTTCAAAAGATGCCTAACCTTTGAAATTATATTCCCCCATGGGTCACACAAATTTTGGCATTCAAGTAGTTGTCTTGCAGGCTTAGGGTGGAGATTCAGCTCACAAAATACTCAAGATAAAATTCTGGGCTGGTTTGCATCCATGGCAGGGCCCTAACTGAATAAAATCAAAAGTTTGTAGGAGTAGCTATAATTTTAGAAAAAAATTATATTTGTGACCTATGGACCTAGATGAAACTAAATGTGGTCTTAGAACAAGAAAAAAATAAAGTAAAAATTATTATCAAGGACCTAAATGAATAAAATCAAAATTTTTTAGGAGTAGCTTTAATTTTAGAAAAAAATATATTTGTCACCGATGGACCTAGATGAAACTAAATGGGGTCTTAGAACATGAAAAAGATAAAGGAAAAATTATTACAAAGGACCTAAGTGAATAAAATCAAAAGTTTGTAGGAGTAGCTATAATTTTAGAACAAAATATATTTATGACCTATGGATCTGGATGAAACTAAATATGGTCTTAGAACATGAAAAAGATAAAGGAAAAATTATTGCCAAAGACCTAAGTGAATAATATGAGAAGTTGGAGAGAGAGAGTAAAATTTCTAAAAATATCCAGATTTAATATAAATGGAATTTTAATTAGGATTTGATGGAATTTACCAAATTTTGAAGGTTACTAGTGATGGCATAATTTCTTTTATTATGAGAATAAACCTAATTTATACAATTAAACCAAATTATATCATAATTTATATAATTACTTTAAAAACTTAATTTACACAATTAAACATCCTAATTATTTTAGTTAAGTAATTAAAGAATTAATTTAATTATATCATTATACAATTAAGAACACAATTCTTTTTATTATGAGAATGAATCTTTAAATTTTAATTGACATAAAATGAATTTAATAGAGAAGAAAAAAATTGTATTGAAATTTAGTTAGAGGTATAATTAATTTAATAGAGAAGAAAAATATTTTGAAATTTAATTAAAGATCTTTAATTTATTGTGAGAAATTACTAGTTAATTAAATTTTTAAATTAGTAATTACAAAATAAAAAAATAAATTTATTAATTAAAAATAAGTCATTAGTGATTAATTTATAATATTAGATAAATAAACAACAAAAATTAAGTTTCCTTTAAATAAATAACAATGATATATCAAAAATTAAATAAAAAATTTATACATTTTTTGATAATTATACATCTTGAAACAACATTTGTAATTCAATATCTAAACATCATATTCTATTCCAAACCAAATTTTATTGTAAAAAATCATGTTTATCAAAATATCTCTCAAACATAAATTACGATTATCTAAACTTAATTTTCTTCAACTATATTCAATCAAACTTAATTTAGTCCACGTTGATTTAATTCACCGGGCTTTTACAAATACACTTAGTCTTCTTCATACCTTAGGATTCCTAGTGCGGCATATTATCCGTCCAAATAATTGACACAATTGATGTGTCTTCGTCATTAAGTAAAGTTGCGACAATCTTACTTTGGTCGGTTTTCGAAATCTCATACGATCCAGACACGTTGACACACGGGAAAAGAATTTTAGATATCCAACTACCAGAACGAAAACATGGCCGTTGACTGGCAGATGGTTGAAGATGTGTTTTAACTTCTCTCCATCGAGAAACAACTCTTTGTGCTTATATATAGAGTTAGAGACACATAGATCCACAGGCCACACTCACTTGGATCTACAAGAAGAAGAAGAAGAAGAAGAAAGTTAGCATCAGCCAGCAGCAACATGCATAACCCTCCACCGCCAGGTGGTCCTCCAGGGCCAGGCGGTCCAGGCCCTCACCACCACCCTCCAGGGCCACCGGGGCCCCCCCAACCTGGACCGCCTCCTCCGCCCGGCCCCAGCCCACCACCGCCCGGTCCGGGGGCGCCTCCGCCAGGACCAGGAGGACCCGGTCCCCCCCCGCACGGCGGACCTCACCCTTGATTACGCAGCCGGAGCCCATATGTGTATATTTGACCTTCAGTATGATCATAAGCATGTAATTTGTAATATGTGTGCGCCAAATGTTACGAATTTGTGGCTCTTAATTATAAACTATGGCGAGCATATTAGAGTAAATAAAATGATCCGTGCTACGTCGTTTTCTCTCACTGATGCTTTCACTTTCATTAGGTTTATGTACGTACCGTGTATGAGTCTTGTTCTCCTTTTTCATGTACCATGCTGGAGCTAATAAATGCCATGATTCACAATATATATGTATGTATATATATATATATATATATATTTAGAATTATTTATCTTCCAGACGGTTGACGATAGATGTGTATATATATTTTAAAATCATTTATCTCCTGTTGCGCTTCCATTTCCTATCTATGCAGTATGAAAGCTATTTTATTATGATTTACAAGTTATTTATGAGAGTTTATTTGGTTTGTGAAAATATTTTTTAATTTTTTAAAATATATTTTTTAAAATATTAAAAATAATTTTTTAGTACTTTTAGATTTAGGTCTTTTGTAAGATTTTTTTTAAAAAAATTCTATTAAATCCAACTAAATATATTTTTAAATATATTTTTTATTTTTATTGAAAATAAAAATAAAAAATATCTAAATCAAATAAACGCTTACGTTACTAAAGCTTTGAGTAGTGGAAATATTTTTGATATATCAAATAATTTTTGAGAAGTTTCGGTCACATAATATGTTTTCATATATAGTAAAACTTAAAATAAACACCTAAAAATTTTACCTAAATTTTGTATCATATATGTAAACCTAAATAATGAAAGATCACCAGCTTCAAGTTAAATTGAATATAACTGACCAGATAATCCGTTTCTGGAATCAAATAAGGTATTTGTTAGTCGTATTAGTGCTTGTTAGTATCAATTCTCTCCTTATCTTATTTCTAGATAGTTTCTAATTTAAAATTAAATTATAGTAATTTTTATGGCATCTATGTAAATTTGATAGAATTTGCAGCACATTTGGTATGGTGTGTAGGGGTAAGGGAGAAGTTCAAGATAAGTGATGTAATAAAAAATTATCCAAATTACCTTTTTAAAAAATACTAGTTATTTTTTAGAATAAAAAATTACATATTTTAGTAGAATATATCAATTTTATTTTTTTTATTTTCCTTTTCATTTTTATTTATAACGTGTTTGGTATGCAAAAAGAAAATTTGAAAGAAAGACAAATAGTTAGGAAAAAGATCAAAAAAGTTATTCGATATGATAGAAAAGAATAATAAAAAAGAAGTTTTTTTAAATGAAAAATAAATAGAATATATGAGATAATTTTATTAAATTATTCTGATTTAATATATATATATATATATATATATATATATATATATATTTTAATAGAATCGTGCCTAGCTTAGTGGAGCAAAGTTGGACTTTGATGGAAAAAAAAAAAATCACTCAAGAGAGTCTTCCATTATTTCAGTCGAAGTCAGCTTTGGCATTTTAAGGAAGCTACATGTTTCCTCCTTGCTTTTCTAATCCAGTCTCGAAGCCGATTATAGCTTAGAGTTATTTTACATAACTTCAGCATTGTTTCCTTTTCTTCTTTCTCTCCGTCGTCTGCATGTGGAATTTTCCATTGATCTGTTGCAGTCCAGATTCCTCTCAGATCCACCATTGCATGTATACGAGCAGTCCAGAAATGAAGGCGTTTTCGAAGCAGAGAGAAGGCATTTTCGAAGCAAAGAATATTCAATAATATATGTACAATTCGAAGGCACATATCAAAGATGACGAACCAACACCAGCAAAAGCACAGATGGATGAACCACCACGCTTTAGCTTCACAGACGAAGATGAGAAACTCCACCAAAATATTTTCATCTGTAAAGGATAAATTTGGAACTTCACACTATTTTTCAGATAGAAAATCGGTTTTCCATAGGATTTTGAATGGAAAAGCTCAATGGAAAAGGCAGCCTCGTTTTCCATTTTCAGCTTTCCCTAAACAAGTTAGAATGAAAAACATACTGAAATTCCCTCTTACTTTCTCCTACGGAAACGCTACCAAACGTGCCCTTAATGTATACTAAAAATATTTTAAATTGTCTTTTTAGTGGATATAAAATATTAGTTATGTCAGTTATCTTGTAGTCAATTAAGAATAACTATATTCATTGTCCAAAATTTTATTTTAGTTAGAGTAATTTGTATCTAGGAACTCATTGAATTTTGATTAATATAATTTAGATTAAATCGCTCTTGTGCACCAGTAATCTTATTTTTATTTTTAAAAATAATCTGATGGTGAGGAGAGGTACATGTTGGTTCTAGAACTAACTCATGCTCAATATGATTTGAGTTAGGTTAAACCATGTAAATGTAAAAATTTTATAGTGATGGTTCTTTTCATTTACAAAATTTAAAATAAAACAATATTGTTTAAAAAAATAATTGTTGAACCACTTAAATTAATCAATCAGCATTTTAATATATATTAGCATGAGTAAATTATTTATTTAATCGTAGAAAATTTATTTAGTTATTGCAACTTTATCTTAAAAAAAATTAAATGTCTTAATTTAGTTAATAAAATATTATTTTTTGTTTTAATTTTGGTAATCCGTTAATTTGATGTTTTGGTAACAATAGACGTGAAACTTAGCAACAAGCCAACAATAGATTAATGATTTAGTGAAAAAAAAATTAAAATAAGATAATTCTAATCATTCGTTGATCAAATAATAATTTACTCAATTAATATAGATTATTAAAAGGTATAATATTGGATGAGGTGATGTTGTGTGTATAAAGAGTAAAGACATTAAAATTATGAATAATAACAATATACAAATATAAAATGCTTCATAATTATTTATATATATATATATATATATATATATATATATATATATATATTTGTTAGTACTGAGACTTCGCTAGGTGCATAGCATCTAAACCATTTTGTAGTGCATTTTGGTTATTTCACTGTCTCGGTTTTGAAACTTGAAATAGCCAAATATCCATCCACGCCAGAATTAGAAAATTTAAATCGTCCGTATTAACTAAAGGCCGCAATTAGCCTTCATTTTGTGATTTTATTATCATGTATTACACTATTTTTTTTTTTGGACAAATGAAAATGTATTCCATTAAATGTATAAAGACAATAAGCCTGAGATACATGAGATGACACAGGACTTAAAGATATCACAATTACATTTCAAATTTGAAACTTATGAAATAATATATATATAAATTTAAGATAACACATCTTAAAAAATATTTAAGTTATAAAAAGAGTAATACACCCCTAGACCTTAAGCCTAAAAGCCTAACCCAAAAGAATTACAAAACTCTAATGGGCTTGTGAGGCCCAATAAGCTTTTTCTTTAAATAAAGAACCACAGAAAAAACTCTGGAGTCCGAGAGCCCAGCTTCTTCAACCCGCCTGCAGCCACAGGAAGCCCCCGACCCTGTCCCTCCTACCGTCCTACTGAAGCCTAATTATTATCATGTATTACACTATTAAAAATTTGTATCGTTCTAATGGGCATAGTGGGCTGGACTGGCCCAAAAGTGTTCTATAATGGGCTGTACACCATGAATTGGGCTACAGCAAACTGGGCTTAAGTTCAGTCGTAGTAACATGCCGGTGCCACAGGACGGTCCTTCTAACTTCTTCCATCTTCCCTCGCTTTCTTCGGCTTCATATCTTAACCTAAAACCCTCACAGCTTCGACGACGTCCAAGCTCCGGCGAGCTCTGCTCTCACTTCACACTCTTACTAAGCTCATTCTCTCTCCCCTCTTCCAGCTCTCATTGCATAACTGAATTTCGTAGATTTGTTGGGCCATTGATTGGTTGTAGCTGCTTCGCCTCTCTGAAAGCAGAAGATGGATGACAGCTTGTATGATGAGTTCGGGAACTATATCGGACCAGAAATTGAGTCTGACCAGGAAAGTGACAGAGAAGACGAAGAAGAAGAGCTTCCAGACAGGCCTGCCGAGGATGAAACGGCATCTGACGGTGAGGGCCCCCCCGGTGCTACCAATGGCTGGATTACCACATCCAATGACATCGATATGGATAATCAGGTCGTTCTTGCTGAGGACAAGAAGTACTATCCCACCGCAGAAGAGGTTTACGGTGAAGATGTTGAGACTCTGGTCATGGATGAGGACGAGCAACCTCTTGAGCAACCCATTATCAAGCCTGTCAGGAATATTAAGTTTGAGGTTGGAGTGAAGGATTCGTCCACCTATGTTTCGCCGGACTTTCTTCTTGGGCTTATGTCTAATCCTACCCTTGTTAGAAATGTTGCACTTGTGGGACACTTGCAGCATGGGAAGACTGTATTTATGGATATGTTGGTGGAGCAAACTCATCATATGTCTACGTTTGATCCACACAGTGAAAAACACGTGAGATATACGGATACTAGGATTGATGAACAAGAAAGGAAGATATCAATCAAGGCTGTTCCTATGTCGCTTGTGCTCGAGGATAGCAACGCAAAGTCATATTTGTGTAACATTATGGACTCCCCTGGTCATGTTAATTTCTCTGATGAAATGACTGCCGCCCTGAGGCTTGCTGATGGTGCTGTTTTGATTGTGGATGCCGCTGAAGGAGTCATGGTAATTGTTTAATTCCTTTGATTAAATTGGTTATTGTGAATTTGAAACCCGTTAGATTATTGTTTTTGACTTATAGGATATATTGAACTAGATATATACGTATAAACGGTAGGACAAGCAAATCCAGATGCTGAGAGAATTCTTAGTAAGCTGAATTAGTACTAAACTTTTATGAATTAATTGCTTCAGCAGTTATCTTTTGACAATGAAAGTTTTATCCCATATGGTTGCTATATATAGCCCTCCGTTTTGTAAATAAAAAAACTCGCCCCTTTTCCTTGTCAAATTTGTCTAGTCTCCTCTGTGGTTCTGCGGCAGCTAGCATGATATGACTATAGAATATTGATTTCTAGTGTAAATGTAGGTAAACACAGAGAGGGCCATACGTCATGCCATCCAAGAGCGCGTGCCTATTGTTGTTGTCATCAATAAGGTAAATAATTCTTCGTTAAATATCAATGGCCGAAATAAGTCTTATTCTCATGTCACCTATTTTTCTTACTTGTTCTATTGGTCTTTAGGTTGACAGGCTAATAACTGAACTTAAATTACCCCCAAAAGATGCTTACCATAAATTGAGGCATACTTTGGAAGTGATCAATAACCACATATCTGCTGCTTCTTCAACTGCTGGCAATGTACAAGTTATAGATCCAGCTGCTGGAAATGTTTGTTTTGCAAGTGCTACTGCTGGATGGTCTTTTACTCTGCAATCATTTGCTAAACTATATGGGAAGCTACATGGAGTTCCCATGGATGCTAATAAATTTGCTTCGCGTCTCTGGGGAGATATTTATTATCATCCAGATACCAGGACATTCAAAAAGAAACCCCCTGCTAGTGGAGGGGAACGATCTTTTGTTGAGTTTGTTTTGGAACCGCTATACAAGATATACAGCCAAGTAATTGGGGAACACAAAAAGAGTGTGGAGACAACTCTTGCAGAACTTGGAGTCACTCTTAGTAATGCAGCCTATAGATTAAATGTTAGACCCTTGCTAAGGCTGGCCTGTAGTTCAGTTTTTGGTGCAGCCTCTGGTTTTACTGATATGCTTGTTCAGCATATACCTTCACCGAGAGATGCTGCAACTAGGAAGGTTGATCATATATATACTGGGCCAAAAGACTCTACCATTTATAGAGCCATGGCACAGTGTGATCCTTCTGGGCCTCTAATGGTTAATGTGACCAAACTGTATCCGAAGTCTGATTGTAGTGTGTTTGATGCTTTTGGTAGAGTTTACAGTGGCAAGAT
Source organism: Biancaea sappan (assembly GCA_037074585.1). Classification (NCBI taxonomy): domain Eukaryota; kingdom Viridiplantae; phylum Streptophyta; class Magnoliopsida; order Fabales; family Fabaceae; genus Biancaea; species Biancaea sappan. Next base: position 6,366,238 of record CM073491.1, read on the forward strand.
ACTGACAGGACAGACTGTACGTGTTCTGGGAGAAGGCTACTCACCAGATGATGAGGAGGACATGACAGTAAAAGAAGTAACAAAATTATGGGTGTATCAAGCTCGAGATAGGTTGCCCATAGGTGAGGCTCCTCCTGGTTCCTGGGTTCTTATTGAAGGTGTGGATGCTTCAATAATGAAAACTGCCACCCTTTGTAATGTGGATTATGATGAGGATGTGTATATATTTCGGCCACTTCAGTTCAATACTCTGTCAGTGGTAAAAACAGCTACTGAGCCATTAAATCCAAGTGAATTGCCAAAAATGGTGGAGGGCCTGAGAAAAATCAGCAAGAGTTATCCTTTAGCAGTTACTAAAGTCGAGGAGTCTGGGGAACACACTATATTAGGGACTGGTGAACTCTACTTGGATTCAATTATGAAGGACCTGAGAGAGCTATATTCTGAAGTAGAAGTCAAGGTCATCTTGTTTACCTTCTTTCTATTTCCCTATGATTATTCTTTAAATGGGCTCAAGAATTGAATGTTTAAAGCTGCTCTTTTTGTTGAATTTTGTTGGTTTCTTCATTTTGTAGGTGGCTGATCCTGTTGTCTCATTCTGTGAAACTGTCGTTGAATCTTCATCAATGAAATGTTTTGCTGAAACTCCAAACAAGAAGAATAAAATAACTATGGTACGTAGCTACCGAATTTGATTTAGGTTTTCATCAAGAATACTATATTGCTTCCTTTTGTCTAGCTAACCTTGATCATTCTTTAGATTGCAGAGCCACTTGAAAAAGGTCTTGCAGAGGACATAGAGAATGGTGTCGTTAGTACTGACTGGAATAGGAAGAAACTAGGTGAATTTTTCCAGACAAAGTATGACTGGGATCTCCTTGCTGCACGATCAATCTGGGCATTTGGCCCTGATAAGCAGGTAAAATTTGCCTTCCTGTCTGCCTGTTTTTGTGCATGCTGGCGTGCTTGTGTATTAGGGGTGCACATGTATCTGGGGATATTCAGGTACTAGGTAGATGCTTTGTTTGGGTAATGTGGGACTTCTTTTCATAGCTTTTTTTTTTTTTCCGCTTGATTGATCCCTGCCTGTTGTCTTCAGTTATATTGGTTGCTGTATTATTAGTTTTGATTTTGTTTCCGATGTCCCTGAACATATATGATAACATGTGTGAATATCACCCAGGGTCCTAATATTCTCTTAGATGACACTCTTCCAACTGAAGTTGACAAGAACCTGCTCAATTCTGTGAAGGATTCCATTGTTCAGGGGTAAGCAAAATGGTGTGCTATTGAGCTATTGATTGATTAATTGGTTGTACATAGATAATGAAGTTTTATTATTTTCTTAACAGATTTCAGTGGGGTGCACGAGAAGGACCTCTGTGTGATGAGCCCATTAGAAATGTCAAATTTAAGATAGTTGATGCAAGGATTGCCCCTGAACCACTTCATCGTGGATCTGGCCAGATCATTCCAACAGCAAGGCGAGTGGCCTATTCATCTTTCCTCATGGCTACACCTCGGCTTATGGAACCAGTATACTATGTTGAGGTAAATACTGCTATTTTGATTGAACTCTTATGATGATTGCATGAAATGTGATTGTCATGGCTCTACTCAGAATCTGAGCAAAGGATGCTCATCTCCCTTTTCTTTTTTGTGTAAAAGTGAAGGTCCTGAAACCTGGGTAGATGAGTTGAGCTGTTGAGGGTAGGGGCTTGGTCCTAAGACCAAGGTAGGTGTATGCCTGCCATTGTACTGCAGCTCCATCGGTGCTCATTCATCTCTATGGTCTACATGGTCTACATGGTGGCCTCATTGAACTTTGTATTCCTTTCACTATAATGGCAATTTCATAAGACTCATTAAATTAGATATGGCAGGAATAGTATTATCTTAATTTTGGAGTCAGATTCAACCCCCCCCCCCCCTTCTTTTTGGTGTCAATTTCATCCTATATGTTATAAAAGTTCTTAGCGCCTTCCTAATTGCTAATGTTATTCAAATGGTTAATGGAATTAGCTAACTTGTTGAACATGTGACCATTAGAGAATGCAAACATGGATTTTGTGGATATGTGGCCTAATGTCTCACCTAATAACATTTTCCTGAGGAGGAGGTTAGGATGAATAAATACAAAGGGACACTATTTTGGGTTTATTAGGTGAGATATTAGGGTAAAATCCACATTTGTATTCTCTAATGGCCACCTGTTTGACAGATAAGCTAACTGTGGTAAGAATTTGTATGATGTTAGCAAATTAGGAAGACACATTGAGAATTTTTATGAACATACGGAAAAAAGAAAATGTAGGATGAAATTGAAACTAATGCCAAACTTAAGGCACAAAAAAAGTACTTTGCTTTTATAGAAGGTAATAAAACCGTTTCTGTTACTTGTCAGTTGTCACTGATTAATAATAGTGTTGGAGAACGATGTATGTGTTGAAATACAACTTATATAGGAACTTGAGACTTGATTTGATGGCATGTTAAAGATATTCTTTTGTCTGTTTCTTCAGATTCAAACACCAATAGACTGTGTCTCTGCAATCTACACTGTGCTATCTCGTAGACGTGGGCATGTCACAGCTGATGTTCCTCAACCGGGAACCCCAGCTTATATTGTCAAGGTTGGTGTCTAGTTTCTGTATACAATCTGTTAATGCAGCAATTGCTTCTTTATAATTACTATGGGACTGAGAATATGCTGAATTTTGTTATGTACATCTGAAACCTGGACTACTGACTCTTTCCCTGCTTTATACCTCAGGCATTTTTGCCCGTTATAGAGTCTTTTGGATTTGAGACAGACTTAAGATACCACACACAAGGTCAAGCATTTTGCCTCTCAGTTTTTGATCATTGGGCTATAGTTCCTGGAGACCCTCTGGACAAGAGCATTGTTTTGCGGCCTCTTGAACCCGCACCAATCCAGCATCTTGCCCGTGAGTTTATGGTGAAAACAAGGCGTAGAAAGGTATAGCTGTTTTATCCTTGGTTTTGCAGTAATTAGCAATTTTCCTTTATATAATTTTTGAATATTGTAAGTCACAGGGTTCTACTTCTCTATGTATGTTCTGTTTATTTTTAGTTTCCTTCTTGTCTTATAGGAATGTGATTATCTCTTCAGCTGATGCATCGTCAAACAAAGCAATTAAATTGTCACCAATTAAAAAAAAAAAACAATTAAACTGATATACGCCTGCATTCTGTACTTTCATAAAAATGGAGACACTATTTACCATATAGTGTAATACTGCTAAAGACTGTAATCATGAATGCTGAGGATCTCATGACTATATACAGTGATAATAACCTGTAACTCCTGTAGTTATTGAAGCCATGTCCACAGATATTTTGCTGTATCTCTTTGAATAAGAAGGGAAAATTTTTCAAGAAGCGAAAGCAGTGCAATAGACTAAAGTTGGAGGATGATATAAATTATATGTGAAATATTGAAGAAGGAATTTTTATTAATATATGTTGCTGATGCATTCAATCTGACAGGGAATGAGTGAGGATGTTAGCATCAGCAAATTCTTTGATGAGGCCATGATGGTAGAATTGGCACAGCAGGCTGCAGATCTTCATCAACAAATGATGTGATGCTAGCAAAATTCGAAGTTCTCTGTAACATCTGAAGTTTTCGTTCTGAATTTGGCCTAGCTAGCTATTTCCCGTACCAGAGGAAGCTCTTATGCTACTTAAGTAGTAGTCTGCATTTATCTTCTTCCCACCTGGAAAAGGATGTTAAAGCCTTCTTGAGTTTAAAGAAAAGAGTGGGGTGGCAAGGACGCAGACACATATTCTGTATCTGTATTGATGGTATCATGGATATTGTATCATATTATCATTCTATTCCTAACCGTGATAGTGTATGGTTGTAATTTTCAATGTTAGAAACATTTACACTTTGGGTTTTGTTTTTTTAGGTATGCATGGCCACCACAAATTCAACAGAAGATATTTTAGTCAATTAATTATCACATCTACTTTGTTTGTCTATAAAAGTGTTTTGTGCTTTGCTCCCACGGAATTGCAGTTACTGTTTATTTTCATGCTCCTAATTAAATAAGAGAAAAATGTTTCATATTGAAATTTAAAATAACCAAAGATACTGTACTTTTTCTGTTCAAATACTTTTTGAAATTATACTGTGTATTTGTAGAACTGCGTGTACTACTTGGAAACTAATTTTATTAAATAATCAAATTCATTTAATAAAAGATATTAACAATTATCATTATATAAAACAAAAATGGACTCAATAAATGGAAAAATATTTTGGAATAAATTTATATGTAGTTTTTCATATTTTGGTTATTATATTTTTATTTAAAAATAAAATATATGTAAAATTTTGTTAAGGAAACTAATTTTTTATCGATGAGTTAGTAAAAAGTATGATCATATATTCATATGTTTATTGTGTCCTAATTGAAAAGTTCGAATAATTATGATTGAAAAACTAATATCTAAATATTTTAACCTATTTTTTCTAATTATATATAATAGTTCAGCTATGGAACTTTCCGTCGGGTGCGGGCATTGTCGACGAGAAGTCACCTTCACCCGTTTTGGAAATCCGTCGTTGCAAGAAAAGATTGACTTTTTTTCACTTGAATATTCCATTGCTCAACTTCTTTCCTTCATGCTCTGTGAGTCTGTGTATAAAGAAATTCTCGCTTCTATACGAAGCTGTTTAGCAACTCTAATTTCGTACTGAGATAGTCTGAGACGAGAATCACTACCTCAGATCGCTATTCGCTCATCTTTCCCTCTATTCGGTGGACTGGTCAAAGTAGTTGTCGGAGAAAAAGGAAAAATAAAAATTGAAGCAGACAAGTTTACGATTTCATACCAAGTCTTCGTGATTCAGCAGATCGGTATTCAATTCCTATCCCAGTCTCAGAACCATCGTCTGCCTTCCGAAGATCGTAGGTTCTTTAATTGGGTAATATGAAAGGGAAAAAAGGTTCATGTTTATGCTAGATTCTTTGTATAGTGGAACCCGAATACATAACGATGCAATCCAAGACTTCGCGGGTAGCTCCAGCTCTGACGCTCTTTCCAAGCCTTAACCCCCCTCACAAAACCCTATTTTTTCATCAAATCTTAGTACTTGGGATCACATTCCTTGCATATGCTTCCTTCCACGCCTCCCGAAAGCCTCCCAGCATTGTGAAGAGTGTTCTAGGACCCACGATTAAGTCCAATTCAACTGATGGTTCTAACACGAGTTCCGGCAATACCGGTTGGCCCCCATTTAATGGAATTCGAGGGACTCACCGTCTTGGCGAGCTTGATCTCGCTTTTCTTTCCTCCTACGCCCTTGGTATGTTTTTCGCAGGACATGTTGGTGATCGGATTGACTTAAGGTTGTTCCTTGTATTTGGGATGATGGGTAGTGGCATTTTTACTATTCTTTTTGGTTTAGGATATTGGTTAGATATTCATTTGCTGGGATTTTTTGTTGGGGTTCAAATTCTTTGTGGAATGTTTCAGTCAATCGGGTGGCCTTGTGTGGTTGCAGTCGTGGGGAATTGGTTTGGAAAATCGAAGAGAGGCTTGATAATGGGAATATGGAATTCTCATACCTCGGTGGGGAACATCATCGGTTCAATTGTAGCCTCTGGAGTGTTAGAATTCGGATGGGGTTGGTCGTTTGCGGTGACTGGGCTTCTTATAATTTTTGTTGGTATTTTGGTGTATGTGTTTCTTCTTGTGAATCCGGAGGATGTGGGATTTGTGCATTCTGAAATTGAGATCGAAATGGATGTAGAAACAAATGGGGTAGAGAATGTGCAGAAAGTGGAATCAGAGGAAGCAAAGCTCCTTGAAACCGATAATTCAGATTCTTCATCTGCAATTGGGTTTTTAGAGGCATGGAAGTTACCTGGAGTGGCTTCATATGCCTTTTGTCTCTTTTTCTCAAAGCTGGTGGCTTACACTTTTCTCTATTGGTTGCCCTTCTACATAAGACACACAGGTAACTGTTCTTATGTGCAGACAATGTTTACACGTAGATTTGATTTCTATTTCATTATTAGTATCTAAATATTATTAGTAGGAGAGATTCTTGGATAGACTCAGGTTATTAAAGATAAATAGATAGACCATTACCTTAGACCAAACTAATTATAAAGACACATGTTTGTATGATAGAAGTGATCGAACAAGGAGAAAAGCGATATATTCTATGTCTTGTTTTTACCATAAACTCATGGGCAATATCTCGGATCAGTTTGCAGTTTGGAAATTGGAAATGCTAAGTAAGAGAGACCAAATTTATGTTGCCACAAGTCTGCATGTATAATTAATTTTTCTTGATATGTATTTGCTTTAGCTAATCTGGTTTTCATTCTTTTCATTCTAGCTGTCGCGGGTGTGCATTTATCTCAAAAATCTGCTGGAATGCTTTCAACAATATTTGACATTGGAGGAGTTCTTGGTGGAGTTATGGCTGGTTCTATATCTGATATGATTGAAGCTCGGGGTGTTACTTCAATTGTGTTCTTGTTTCTCTCAATTCCAGCTCTTGTTCTTTATCGGGTTTATGGGAGCCTCTCGATGTTGACCAACGTTGCTTTGATGTTTCTTTCTGGCCTTTTGGTGAATGGTCCATACTCACTCATCACAACTGCAGTGGCTACTGATCTTGGTACTAAGAGCTTGAATGGTGGGAATTCACGTGCACTGGCTACTGTAACTGCAATTATAGATGGTACTGGTTCTGTTGGAGCTGCTCTGGGACCACTTATGGCTGGGTATATTTCTTCTAGGGGATGGAACAGTGTCTTCTTCATGCTGATTCTGTCTATTTTCTTTGCTGGTTTGTTGTTAGTTCGTGTTGCAAGAAATGAGATAAGAGAGAAGATGAATACAGGAAAGTGGTTTTGGAAATAGGACAGTGGAACTTACACATTTGATTACTTGGTCTAGGCCCTTGGATTTGTAGATGTTGGAGAAGTGTTTTTTTACATAGGATGTAGCATATTATTGAATCTCGCGAAAAACATCTTTCGCCTTTGTATTATTTTTTCTCATTCTTTGTACACCGATAGTAAGAATACATATAAATTGATTCATTTCAAATGAGTGGTAATGCTTCTTGACTCTCTGTAGCTGTAGACCAATACTTCCATTTCTCTCTGAAAAAATTTACTCTCTGCATTGGATAACGGACAGCTTATGAATTATGAATTTGTAATATTACCAGTGACAAACTGCCCAAACCCTTCAACAGTTCAATTCAACTGGCTCTTGTCTTAGTCAAATCTGGCCACCATATTTGTCCTTATCTAGATTGTCAGATTTCAGATCTAACGGTTCAAATGTCATGTAAGAGTTTTATTTTATTTTATTTTTTTAAAATGACATTAAAATTTGAACCATTGAATTTAAAATTCAACAGTTTAGATAAAGACAGGTACACAAATACCAGATTCCAAGTCGTTTTAGAGTTAGGTGTATTCTACAAATCATATTATGTATTGAACTGGGATGGCTCCAGTTCACCCATTCAAATCACAGATGATTTTGTCCAACTTAATAAATGAATGAAGCAAATTGAAAGATTCTTGAGTAAATTTGATCTGTTAATAATGGGCAGACTAAATGAATCATAAATAAGCATGATAAAGTGATTCTGACTGTGTGCCTGAAGTATTTATCTTTGCCGGACCAATTCTATCTTAAATTTTCTCAAACAAATTATATAGTGCACATACTTAAAAGGGACACCTACAATGAGAGGTTGATTGATGAATTATTTCACAATGGTTTAACTTCGAACCGAAGAAAAAGTAAAGTTGCTACAATTATGTGTACAGGTGAACATTATCCCAGATACACATTATTTCCTTTTCTAATCCGTGTAGCTCTGGCTTTCCCATCGACAATGGGAAAAAATAATGATCAGTGATATAAATTTTATTACAGTTTCAATACCTTTCACAGTTCTTTCTCCATCCTCCAAAACTAACTAGGCTCAGCATCATTGACTTGAGGAAGCAGGAAAACATCTGTCGAGTGTGATGGATCAATATGCTTACACAATCATGTCTCGAAAAAATCGGCTACACCGCTTGTCTTACAGATACAAAAATTATTTCATCCTTCCAGCAATGACTTGAGATTCTGAAGTCCCTCAGCAGATATGCTTCTCCTAATCCTTGGCCTCTCTACCACCACAGGAGGAGGTGGCTCTGAGTGAAAACACACCATTACAACTGTCAAGTTATCAGATGATTCTCTCTTTATGGCTTCCTCCACTATCTCCTTGCAACAAAGTTTCACGTCATTATGCTTTTGAAGACTCCTCCTAGCAAAATCTACCGCATTCTGGCTGGTAAAAACATCCCAGATTCCATCGCTTCCGATTATCAAGAACTCATCTTCTTTGGTTAGTGTCATCAGTTTCAGTTCTGGCTCAGCACTCAATGGTCCTCCTCTTTCACTCATCTCCTTCATGCCTTCAAGGTGCCAATCACCTAGTGCTCGAGTGACACCTAATTGGCCATTCAGATAACCGTCCTCGATGAATCCACCCAGAGACTCAATTCGCTTCCTTTCTTTGATGCAGAAGGGCCTGTGATCTTTGGACATTTCTATTGCCCCTCCACAACGGGACAATACAGCCCTGCAGTCTCCAGCATTAGCCACAAGCAAAGACCTGTACAAAACAATATGTATTTTTTAACCCTGCCCATACCAAAGTTGGTACATAAAATATCCATTCAGAATTGTTAAACAAGGTCCCACAGGGACGTTCAATATATCGTCATTTTCGTCCATGTCAAGAGAAATCTATGATGCTTTTATTTGGAACAGTGATATCTAAAATGACTAGTGCTACGTAAGATACCAAGGTACATAAGATGGCAATAATTTAGCTGGTATCTGATTGACTCATACCACCAATAAATTATATGAATCTCACATCTGTAAAGTCTTAGTTTTATTTAACTACTATAAAAAATCAATTTTATTCTTCTTATGACAACTTTCAACGGTCATATTAAACATAAAAGAGTCTTTGACACCGTGATATCTTATACCCTGCTATCCTACATCATGATATCCAAGACACTACTGCACCATATAACTTCTGCCATACAAGATATTTAGTGGAAAAAAGGAATAGAGTACAGATACAAGAACAAACCTTAATGGAAGCTTTTATATGAAAAAAAAAGGTCAGTGTCATGTCATCCATTCTTTACTATTATATTATATATGCCAATGTCATATAGGGGAAGGTCACTCCAAGAATAAGGGATGGAAATTTGTGCCATGGCTATGAAGGCCAAGAAAGAATGTAGACAGGTTCTTACCTCCCAAATATAATTGCGGTTAATGCAGTTGTACCAGAAGACAAGGAATTTTCAAGAGAGCATGGTTTTGCAAATGCAGCATCTATCCGCAAGAATGACCTTGTGACCACCTTCTCTAGCTCCAAAGGAAAGTCAGCATCCTCAATAATCACTCTTGGTAGATGATCGCGGACAAACACTGCAGCGTTCTTTCCTCCATGTCCATCAAATACCTGTACATAAAACCATTTGCAATTTACATGTTAAAACCTCATCAGATCAGATGAGTGCATAGCATATCCTCTTTTACCACTTAGGATACGCCTACATATTGTCCTTCATTGTAGGCAACAAGGTTTCATTTACATCATTGTTTTCCACACATTTGTCAAGCCAGATCTCGGAAGAGCTACACAGCTAAAACTGCTAATAAGGAATGTAGCCTTGTTTATATATAATGATCCTATATTGATCTTATGAAACATGTACAAAACCAGTTGGTTTTTCCCATGTTTTGTCACACCATACCTGAGAATGGCTATACAATTACAACTCCAAAGATTACAAATTTATTATAGAGTCCGGTAGAGAACACTCAGTACTAGTAACATTTCAATCTTACCAAGTGAAAATACAACCACAACATAAAATCCAAGTTTATACAGAAGTGAAGTTAAATTTTGTCCCCTTTCAGAAGCACTGGTATCTTTTTCTTAATCAAAGAGAGCTATAGTTTTCCCAATTTGGCAATAGCTACTTAGTAACAACCATGGTTTAAACATTAAGGGGTGGCTCAGTTGGTCAGGCCTTGGGTTTGCTGCTCAAAGGTCACTAGTTCGAGTCTCCTCAAGGCCACTGGAGGTTTTCCTGGCTGTTAATTTCAAGGCCCCTTAAGATTAGTCGAGGTGTACGCAAGCTGGCCTGGACACCCAAGGATATCCGAAAAAAAAAAAAAAACAACCATGGTTTAATCCCATTTCTTTTTAAGAAGACAAGTTCTGATCTTTACCCTTAAACATAATCAGCACCAAATCTTTGGACCTCATTCAAGTATTTAATAAGTGAATATTTGGAACAGGAGATGTTATCTCCAATTATCTAACTATGATTCATTACAATTGGTATGTGGTCAGGTCATCCTCTAAGTCTGCCATATGTTCATTTACTCCCAAAATATCTGGGAGAGACAACTTCTAACCCAAAGATCATTTCTCCATAAACAAAAGCGTCTGTAACTACGAAACCCTCATAGAAGTATCATCTCTGACAGATAAGAGAAACTACACTGACAACAAGAAGGTAAGTTCGCTGACCACTTATTAGACCTATCTTCCCACTATGGCGCCTTCCTTTAATGATGGATCAAAGACTGTTTGTAATTTTTTGGTACCACGTTCCACCTCACTGAATTAAGAAGTTGGCGGAAGAGTTAACTAAATTGAAGTTCATGACCATATCAGTAACGAGCCTAATGGGTTAGATGGCTCACCCCATAAAATGAAATAGCTTCCTTACTGAGTACATCATAACCAAACTTCTTTCCTAAGTCTCCAATGCAGATGTGGGTATCTTCCATAGAAGGGCGACGTCCAATATCCGACCACTCTCCAGATCTCAGAGCAGGGACAAAGTTCATCTGGTTCTGTTTTTTGTCTGCAATCACTGTATCCTCACATATGCTTTCCAGCTGAAACGGGAAAAGAAAAGAAAACAATTGGGATAAGAATCATAAGATGATAGGAACTCAGGGAAGAAGTAAAGGAATAGAGAAAGCTTAGTGTAGCTCAAGAAAACAATGGAAAGTAAGAGAATCTAATGTTGACCCATCATAAAGTAATTGTATCTATGGCTGAGTTTTAGCAGTTTGTATTGGTCATATCTGGAAAGGTATAATTATGAAGAACATCAACACAATTATGCTAACTAACAATTAAGAATCAATAACACAAACAATACTCGATTATTGCCACAAAGTTTACAAATTTAGTCTTCAGTACATGCTCGGAGACTAACTAGTTTCTTACACAACCAACTAGTCTTTGATAATCAACTTGACATCAGAAAACTACTCCATGGCTCCATCACGAGAATAATATAATCTCAGGAGAATTTAAAATTTATCAGGTAAAAGGATGCAGCATCAGACGATTTCGACAACAACCCGAACAAGATTAAGCGAGTTCGAAGATCGCAGAGCCATAATACGCACTATTACATCCAATGTTCCACAACAGTTTCGAATTTCGAAGAGCATACTCAAAAGCTCGTTCTTAGTACCGAAAGGAAAAACACAAAAAAGACGAAGAAAACAGCCACCAGAACACAAGGCTAAGACCATAGAGAGACCAGTGGCCAGAGCATCTCTGTCAAAGAAAAGTCAGGAGACCCAGGAAGAGTTATTAACTTATTATTATCATCGTTCAAACGAAAAAGAAAAGCACCAACAACCCCCTAAGAAGGGAAAAGAATATGGCATCCTAGGCAGCAGAAAATAAAAAAAGACGAGATTTACAAGAAACCATATCAACGTCGAGGACAGAAAAGATTAGAAGAAACCCAATAATACTAACAGGAAGCGGACTCCGAACGCTGGGAGTTCTGAAAGGAGAGTCCATTTCCACACGGGTATGCAAGAGGTCACAATGCAAAGGCCAAGGCTTGGTTCTAATATCAGGGTTTTCGATGTCGGGGCCAACTTGATGCTCAGCGTCCTGCACACACATGGTAAGTCGGTGATGGTGGTGGTGGTGGGAGTGGCTCGGCTTAGCAGCAAGTTGAGCGCACGAAAAGTAAGAGACTTTGATAGAACTTTGTAAATGAGGCCAATGGACACAGAAGATTCTTAGAATATGTTGTGAAGCTCTTGGTCTTTTGGAGAGAGAGAGAGAGAGAGAGAGAGAGAGAGAGAGAGAGAGAAGACAATTGGAGCCGTTAAGTTCCAGATTTTTTTTAAGAAAGCATGGCTGAAGATTAGTTGGTTGGGTTTCTGATTTTTGTTTTTTGGCCAAATGTCATTTCTGGTAAATAATTTTTAATTTCGTCTCAAATATTTTTTTTATATTATTTATATTTTATATGTTTCAAATTTATAGTTTTTATTAACACATTTTATTTTATTGATCAAAAAGTTGACTGTAGAGTTAATAAAAAAATAAAATATATATATAAAGTATAATTGATGCAAAAAAATGTTAAAAATGTAAAAAAAAAAAATTTGAGTCATATAAATTTTACTTCTATTTTAAATTTACTTTTTTTACTAATCATTCACTCAAATCTACTTTAATAAAACATGTATGATATAATTGACCTAAAAAACATTAGGGGTGAAATTAAAATTTAATATAAATATTAAAAACAATATTTTTTAAATAATAACTTGAATTTGTTCTACTGTTTTTTAGTGAACTATTAATTTGATTTCTAAGGGTTGAAGTTATTAGTTGTCACAATTTATATCTGATCAAGTATTTTAATTTAATTTATAAAAGACTATTCTCAGTTCCATTTCCACTATCAATTTGCTAATATAATTTTTCATGATAAAAAATTTGAATTTATCCAAATAAATTTGATAATTTAAAAATAAAAAATATTAAATTTAGATAATTATAATATTTTAGAGATTAAATTAATATGCTTAGTTTATGAATGACTAATTTAAAATAACTATACTAAGAAATCAACAATTTCCTTTTACATGGCTATTTCCTTTTGTTTTTTGTTTTTTGTTTTTGTTTGGATCTTTAATTTCTATATTTCAATATATACGTGAGAATAGAGGTTTAAATACTATATCATTTAAATCTAAATCATTCAATATGATTTCTCATTCAATCTAATTTCTTTAAGAGCTAACTATTGATTTAATTTCTAAAAAATATGTTTATCTTAATTTAATTTTGAATTTAAATTTTTATCAAAATTTTAAATTTACTATTACTTAATTTTAAATTTATAATTAAAGTATGAAAAAAAAATTAAAACAAACATCATTTTTTAAGTACTAAATCAAAATGTTTTTAATAATTAAATTGTAATAACTTTGATGATTCAAAAAATCAAGTCAATAATTTACTCAACTCTCAATGACGGGACTCTAATTCAGATCTTGTGTCAACCACACACAAAAATAAATAAATAAATAAATAGGGTCTCTCTTTTTATATTTCTCTGTTAATGTCTCAAAGTCGAGCCACTCCTAACCTTGAATAATATTGCTAATAAAAAAAAGAAGAAGAAGAAAAAGACAAAAATCACCACAGTCAAATTATTAATGCTTCCATGGTTGATAAATAAATAAATAAATAATTCACAACTGCATATTGCAATTTAATTTCTGTCCTACATATATTATATTGATTTGTTAACATTGATTAAAAAAAATTCCAAAACTATATATTACAATATAAACAATGATCCAAACGTGATAAATATGTTCGGTAAAAGTTAATTAATGTGGATGCGTTGAATTTGGAATTCATGATTTAAAGGAAATCCTACATGATTAATCCATTAAGGTCGGCATATAAATGTATTTGAATAAACAATTTCTTACAAAGTTAGGTGAAGAAGTCCATGAAGAATTCCAACTAACCAATCAATCACAAAATTATTAATTTAGCCCCTAAAAAATTATAATTTTTAAATTTGATCTTTAAAATATTAAAGTATCTCAATTTAGTTTTAAAAAAATTATGTTGGTCTTGTTTTGGTTCATGTATTATTCAAAGTGACTTTTAATAACAAAAATTTGAGTTTTAACAATAGTAGTTTTTTGATATTTAGCAATTAAAATAACCGAATTGAAATATGTAATATTTTGAGGACTAAATTGAAATATTTGATCTTTTAAATAACAAATTAAAAAATATATATAATTTTTATAAATTAAATCAATAAGTTACTCTAATATTTAATCTTGGATTATACATACTCACATTATCCTCCACCATGGGAGATAGATACTCTTTTTCTATATATTTTTTTTGTAAACAATCATCCGGTATCTGATATCTGAATATTACGCGAGCGTTGACTAATTTAAATTCAAGTTGTATAAGATCATAATGGGTGGTAAAACTGTAATACCCAAGAAAAAAATAAAATATAAATATTTGTTTACAAACTACTGTTACTATTTCAGTATACGGTACTATTTACCCATATAATACTATTTACGTATACGATACTGTTCATTTATATAATCGAAATGTCAAGTATTAGATGTGGTTTGGTCATAAGAGAAAACTAGAAAGAAGTTCGTAGGAGAAAATGACGTTTTATGTGTAAAAATATGCTTAGGGACTAAATTGAAAGGACTGATTTGAAAAGAAACTTAAAGATTTAAGAGAAAGGATAGTTTTCTCTTTAAGTTTCCAATAGTAAATAAAAGAAAATTTTCTGCGCGTAACTGAAATGTTATTTTCATGAATAGTAAATTGAATATTTTATTAGTGTATAGTATCAAATAGTACCATTGACTTTTGCTATAAATAGGCCCTTCCATTTCACTTCTAAACTCACACCTTCAACTTCTCTTCTTCTCTCCTTAAGTTTCTCTTACTCCAATGTTAGGCTTATGAGATTTTGGGCCTTTCCTTTTCAGCTTAGGTAAGGATACTATGCCCTTTCTATGTCTTCCAAATTTTAGAAATTAATTTCTTAAGTATGCTCCGTGGTTGCGGTTTTGGTCGATCTTCCACATCAGAAAAACTGTCCTTAGCTGTTTATATGTTATTTTGATTCTCTGATTACCGAAATAGAATGTAAACTGTGAAAAATACATGTCTAGGAAAGTTCTGGCTAAGAAAAGACCTGGTTTTTAAGTGTGTCCAGTGTGACCCTCTACTCTTTCCTGGGAACTTACCTGGTGTACTCTTTTACAGATTGTATTCTCTATTTCTGGTATGAATAGTACCCATACGTATAAATAGTAACCGTATGAATAGTAACCGTACATATGAATAGTATCCGTACGTAAAAATAGTATTCATATGTATGAATAGTGACCATATGTACGAATATTATCCGTATGTATAAATAGTATCTGTATGTATGAATAATGACTGTATATATGAATAGTGATCGTATGTATGAACAATATCTGTATGAAAACAATCCTAACTTGTTTTCTCTAATCTTTCATGAAAATCTCCGTAGCGGAATACTGAAATTCATCTGTGTACTCTTGTATGTAACGACTTAGAGAAGCGATATTAGTACGGAATCCAAATGAGTGAAACGACCCCGTTTTAATAGAGTTTTAGCATTACTGGTGATAAAAAGTATGTCGTAGGACACTCCCAAGATTCATAGGGGGAAATTGGATTCAGAATGGCGAATATAATGAGATAATTAATCCAGAAGTATGGATAAGAAAAAGCAAGTATCTCATGATGATGTGAAGATTGAATCTCTTGAATTGTGGTTTATAAAGCTATAATATAGTTATATATTATACCTGTTATATGGATGAATATTATATTGAGCTTCTGATTATGATATGAAATGCTATTGATTGTGATTGGCGAAAAACCCGGTTGACAGGGTGTCTTGACCAATGAGTGTGGAGACAACGATTCCCTCAGTAGGGATATAGCTCGGATTGGTGATAAATCCGTGAGGCGCCCTAGCTAAGAGGATGAGGTTGTGCGTCATGGCGGAAATATACATAATTGGTGAGCCGGCCTGTGTGCGCTCTCTGGGATATATTGCCATTGACGAGTACTAGTAACGTTTGTTGAATTGGATGAATTTTTATCTTCTTATATGTAAAAGGATGATGTTGTGCGTCATGGCGGAAATATACATAATTGGTGAGCCGGCCTGTGTGTGCTCTCTGGGATATATTGCCATTGACGAGTACTAGTAACATTTGTTGAATTGGATGAATTTTTATCTTCTGTCTATTGGTTGAGTATGAGCCTTTGGATATGCTTGCATGACTGGTAATGTATTTGAATTTTATTAACTCGAGGCCGATTCGCTCATTGAGTTTAAAAGCTCACACTGTTTGTACAACCTTTTTGTTCAGATCAGGTTGCCATCGAAAAATATCTGCTAGAGGAGTAGATCACTTTGGACCTTCCCGTTGTCGGGTAGACCCCTCTTTTGTTATAGATTATGTTGCTCTGTAATCGTCTAGGACATCTAGGTCAGGGGTTTGGCATTTGGTTTGTATGTCAGCATAATAATGTATTTTATGTTGAGGATCTATTATTATGTGCAAATCATCTCTATGAATTTCAAATAAAGAAAATTTGATATATTTTCTTCAGGAATGGTTATTTTGATAATATAGAGATAATGACTAAACTCATGGGTAGAATTTATCGAAAGGCTTACAGTGATGGGATATTCATCATTGTGCCGGTCATGTGCCCAAAAAACGGGTCGTGACAAAGTTGGTATCAGAGCAATGGTTGTTAGGTCTCCTAGTGATTACAGAGCAAGGTAACCTTAGTGGGACCTCCTCTATCGTTGTGAACCCGGGCACAAATATAGAGAGACGGCTCTACTGAAGGTCCTGTAGGATGTTTCCATTTCCTTTCCCTCCGAGACTTATCTCTTCTTAGAAATTATGTTGTCAGGTTTAATTTTAGATAGATGTGGCTACACTTTTGAACTTAGTAAAGGAAAGGTTATTACTTGTTTTGATTCCGTTGTTGTCGGATCAAATTTTTATATGGTGGATTTTATAAGCTGAATTCATGATTGAATTTGTGTAGCTATATTATTTTAGGGCACCAGCCAATAAAAGAAACCACTCGCATTAAAAATAAAAAAAACTGAAGGATTACATTGCAAAAAAGAAGAAGTTTACTCATGCATGAGTAATCTAAAAGCGAGGTGGTCTCGGATTAGGAGGGTTGTATTGTATCATCACCCCTCGACCATTCCTTGGAGCAAGAGACATAGCAATGTCGCGGAGGGTAGTGTAAATTCCATTCATACAATCAACACTTCTTTGCTGTTAATTGCAGAAACACTGGGTGGACCAATAGAAGAACCTATCTATTCTCGAAGTCATTGCCGCGTTATTGCGTTTGGTTAACTTCTCCAGGTCCTCTATCATCTTCTTGAGAATCTTCACCTCCTGCTCTAAACAGGCGATTTTGTCCTCTAAGCTATGACCTGTGCTAATCTCCTCGGCTTCCTCAATCTTCTTCATCTTTTTCTCCTTTTGAATTTCTTGAGGTCCTTCGAGAGGTCTTTTGCCCTTGTCCCTACATAAACTTAAGTTTAAGTCAAGTTCTTCTTCCTTAGCCTCTACTGTGAGATCAATGTACTTCCTTGAGGTCATGATTTGAAAAAATTTAGAAATTTTTGTAAGAGTATGAGGCGAGAGGAATACTGGGGGATTGTAGGCTCAGAGATTATTACTCTTTGTGGTGTGGTAACTGAGAACGCTGAGAAGGTTTTTATAGAGAAAAATTTGGACTAAGAGACAAAGAAGATATCTTTTCACCGCACCCCTACACGATCAACCTATGGATTTCTGCAAGCTGGAAGCCAGAAGTCTAGGGTAGGCGTGCACACCGATAGCGCGTTGCATTAATGCTAAAACCATGAAAGTCAATATTCGGTGGATTTGCGGCCGATTTTACTTAGTTTTCCCATTTCTCCCGTTGGCATTTTTCGAAATTCAAAGAAGTTAATGATCTAGCCATTAAAGATTGCCTTGGATGCTTTTATGATAAACTGAAATGCATTTCTCTGTTTTATTGTGTTGTTCTTGAGAGCCTTCAGTTGAGTATAATATACATAACTGATTGAATCATGTTGTAATTACATGTATGTATGTTATTCATGCATAATGAGTGAAGGCTACGACCAAGGAGAATATGTGATGATCCTACATATACTCATAGAGAATGTGAAATCAAAATGACTTGGATAGAATGAAATGTGTAGAGGATGATATATCTTCATGGTTACACATACTTACATATAATGCTCTCATGGGCAAATGAAAGGCAGTGATTTCCTTACATCATGATAATGCTTAAGGCATGCGACCATAAGCAGTTAACTTTGTTTTAAAATATATATATTTACATATATATTATGTGTAAGTCTAGAGTAAAGACACCGATTAGAATATAAGATAAGGCTAATATGAGACTACCCGATCATAGAGTGATATCGTAATCTGAGATTACACTATAAGACAAGTATAGAGTGAGGAAATTATAGATTGAAACGGCGATTAGTCGAAAATTTTGAGAAAGGTCAAGATTAGCCGAAAATTTTTTTGAGGAAATCTTTGACTTATGTTAATTGCATTAAATTATATTTACTATTTACTTGCATGTCCGACATTAATTGCTGGCATTGTGACATATGTGATCTGTAAACCTTATAGTGAACGGCGTGTAGGTTGTGGTGGCTTTAGCTCCAGGGGCTTTGGGTTGTCTATAAATCTTGTACGCCCGTTACCCCACTCATCACACCAAGCGAACTTCTTTCATTACATACCTATTTCTCAATCTCCATTCCTTTCTCATTCGAAGTTATTTCTGAGATCCCTAGAGCAATGGCCGATAATAAGTCTTTCAACTTGAATTTTGAGACTGGCAATGTAGAGCTTGATTTAAATCTAAGTCTCGGAGACAACAAAGGGAAGAGACCTGTAGATAGGTCACCAGAAATTAAGAAGAGAAAGAAGGATGTAATAGAGATGGAGGAGGACAGCACTGCAACATTCTCAGAAAATAAGCTTGCATGCCTAGAGCGTAAGATAGAAAATCTGGAGCGTAAGATAGAGAGCCTGGAATACAAGATAGAGGACCAGAAGCGACTAATAAGTCGTCTCTTTGAAAACCAAGAGAAACTGATAAATCGTCGTTTCGGGGAACTGGCCAATCGAGTTGATAGACATTCAATATTTGCAACTCAAAATTTTCGTGACCAACAAGCAAGGTGTATTGACTGTATAAACGGAGTGACTTATGCTTTTCGCCAAATTTCTCAGGCGCTTCCTCCAAAAACCCTTTCTAGGCTGCAACGATTAGCTTGCTCCTTAAGGTCTGAAGCACCTTCCTCTTCTAGACCTGGAGCACCTTTTACATTTCAAAAGCCTCCTCGTCCTTAATTTATTTATTTTTTGTTTGTACCTAAAGCTATATTTGGTCTAAGCTTCACGTATTAAAATTATCTATGTACTAGAAATAAAATTTAAGTTAGTATTTAGATCTTCTTTGTTGAACTGATTCCTTTTACTGAAAGAACTTGAGGAATGAGAAGATGTTGGACTTATATTTCGTACTTGATTATGGAAATTCTAAAGCAAAGTATGGTAATATCCTTTTGACTGAGAAGAGTTACTAAAATGATATTTCATTGCATTTCTGAGCTATGGAGGAGTGCTAAATAAGTATTTTATGAACCTATACATAGAGAACTATGGGTTTGCCCTAATCATTGAAGGGATACAACTCTATATGAGTCATTGAGGTGAGAGGAATTTCTATATATATTTATTTTATAATTATGCGTGAGCAATATGTTATTTACTTAACACATTTTCTAGAATTGTTCTTCTTAGAGATTTATGTAATGATTTCATTTTATATGACACCTTCAGCTGAGAGTGTAGCCTTAAGGTAGAAGGATCGCCTTTGGGCAAGAGTATTACCTATGGCCAAAATGACGCCTTTAGGTGGGGTGCTTGTATTCGTAAAAGTTATAAGTTATGTGTATGATAACTTATGTCTTGATATTCAGTATAAACTGGAAAGACCACGTGTCACTTTTGAGAAGACACCTATTTGAGGTTTTACATAGAGACAGAGTTCGTCTCTGATCAGATGGTTTAAGTTTGGTAAAGGTTATGAGGATGAGACACTTTATGGTACAAAAGGTTGTGGAGAAGATCAAACTGATGAGGAAGAGATTGTTTGCTATTTAGAAAAGGCAAAAGTCCTATGAAAATTATTGATAATGCGGTCTAGAGTTCACAGTTGATGCTATAGTGTTCTTGTAAATCTTACCAGGGATGTGAAAAGGTTTGGAAAGAAAGAGATACAAAGAATGAGATATAGATGAAGTAATCACACTTATTTCAGTCTTGAAATGAGTTTTGAATTCGGGGGACCGAATTCTCTTAAGGGGGTGATAATGTAATACCCAAGAAAAAAATAAAATATAAATATTTGTTTACAAACTACTGTTACTATTTCAGTATATGGTACTATTCACCCGTATAATACTATTTACGTATACGATACTGTTCATTTATACAATCGAAATGTCAAGTATTAGATGTGGTTTGGTCATAAGAGAAAACTAGAAAGAAGTTCGTAGGAGAAAATGACGTTTTATGTGTAAAAATACGCTCAGGGACTAAATTGAAAGGACTGATTTGAAAAGAAACTTAAAGATTTAAGAGAAAGGATAATTTTCTCTTTAAGTTTCCAATAGTAAATAAAAGAAAATTTTCAGCCGTTGCCGCGATTTGCACAGTAACTGCATTATTAGAAATGTTATTTTCATGAATAGTAAATTGAATATTTTATTAGTGCATAATGTTAAATAGTACCCTTGACTTTTGCTATAAATAGGCCCTTCCATTTCACTTCTAAACTCACACCTTCAACTTCTCTTCTTCTCTCCTTAAGTTTCTCTTACTCCAATGTTAGGCTTATGAGATTTTGGGCCTTTCCTTTTCAGCTTAGGTAAGGATACTATGCCCTTTCTATGTCTTCCAAATTTTAGAAGTTAATTTCTTAAGTATGCTCTGTGGTTGCGGTTTTGGCCGATCTTCCACATCAGAAAAACTGTCCTTAGCTGTTTATATGTTATTTTGATTCTCTGATTACCGAAATAGAATGTAAACTGTGAATAATACATGTCTAGGAAAGTTCTGGCTAAGGAAAGACCTGGTTTTTAAGTGTATCCAGTGTGACCCTCCACTCTTTCCTGGGAACTTACCTGGTGTACTCTTTTACAGATTGTATTCTCTATTTCTGGTATAAATAGTACCCATACGTATGAATAGTAACTGTATAAATAGTAACCGTATATATGAATAGTATCCGTACGTAAAAATAGTATTCATACGTATGAATAGTGACCATATGTACGAATATTATCCGTATGTATAAATAGTGACCATATATATGAATAGTGATCGTATGTATGAACAGTATCTGTATGAAAACAATCCTAACTTGTTTTCTCTAATCTTTCATGAAAATCTCCGTAGCGGAATACTGAAATTCATCTGTGTACTCTTGTCTGTAACGACTTAGAGAAGCGATATTCGTACGAAATTCAGGTGAGTGAAACGACCCCGTTTTAATAGAGTTTTAGCATTACTGGTGATAAAAAGTATGTCGTAGGACACTCCCAAGATTCATAGGGGGAAATTGGATTCAGAATGGCGAATATAATGAGATAATTAATCCACAAGTATGGATAAGAAAAAGCAAGTATCTCATGATGATGTGAAGATTGAATCTCTTGAATTGTGGTTTATAAAGCTATAATATAGTTATATACTATACCTGTTATATGGATGAATATTATATTGAGCTTCTGATTATGATATGAAATGCTATTGATTGTAATTGAGCGGGACAATACCCCCTCTCACGGCAAGGCGGAAAACTCGGTTGACAGAGTGTCTTGACCAATGAGTGTGGAGACAACGATTCCCTCATTAGGGATATAGCCCGGATTGGTGATAAATCCGTGAGGCGCCCTAGCTAAGAGGATGAGGTTGTGCGTCATGGCGGAAATATACATAATTGGTGAGCCGGCCTGTGTGCGCTCTCTGGGATATATTGCCATTGACGAGTACTAGTAACGTTTGTTGAATTGGATGAATTTTTATCTTCTTATATGTAAAAGGATGATGTTGTGAGTCATGGCGGAAATATACATAATTGGTGAGCCGGCCTGTGTGCGCTCTCTGGGATATATTGCCATTGACGAGTACTAGTAACATTTGTTGAATTGGATGAATTTTTATCTTCTGTCTATTGGTTGAGTATGAGTCTTTGGATATGCTTGCATGACTGGTAATGTATTTGAATTTTATTAACGCGAGGCCGATTCGCTCATTGAGTTTAAAAGCTCACACTGTTTGTACAACCTTTTTGTTCAGATCAGGTTGCCATCGAAGAATATCTGCTAGAGGAGTAGATCACTTTGGACCTTCCCGTTGTCGGGTAGACCCCTCTTTTGTTATAGATTATGTTGCTCTGTAATCGTCTAGGACATCTAGGTCAGGGGTTTGGCATTTGGTTTGTATGTCAGCATAATAATGTATTTTATGTTGAGGATCTATTATTATTTGCAAATCATCTCTATGAATTTCAAATAAAGAAAATTTGATATATTTTCTTCAAGAATGGTTATTTTGATAATATAGAGATAATGACTAAACTCATGGGTAGAATTTATCGAAAGACTTACAGTGATGGGATATTCATCATTGTGCCGGTCATGTGCCCAGAAAACGGGTCGTGACAAAAACTCTCCCTACCAAATTTTAAATTTTAACGCAAGAGCATTCCCAAATAATCAAACTCGATATTTCTAATTAAGCTAATTCTTCTTCTATATTATGATACTCTTCCTCAAGGGTACATATAAACAATAATTTACATTACATATATAAACAATAATCTATGCTTTCAATGTTATAATTTACATTACATATATAAACAATAATCTATGCTTCCAATGTTTGTTTAATTTTTCTCTTCTTTAATGATTAGATCAAAACAATTTTTTTTTACAAAGTTGTATTATTTTTTCAGCACGTAATATGGTTAAACATGAGTCATTTCAATATTATTGATCCTAGTACCAATGATATATGTAGGATTCCTTTTGAATTATGGACCTCTATTTTTGAAATTTTGATGTAAAAATTTACTCAAATTATGTAGAGATCTGAATTTAAATTTCTTATTTGATTAAATAGGATCGTTCGATCAATTCTAATAGATGAGATTCATGTGAATCTCACCTAATCAGATGGTTTACTTAATCAAGTAAGAAATTTACGTTCATAGAGGTCCACCCAAAAAATTAGGTACTAAAGAAAATTTGTTTTTCATAAAATTCTTAATTCTTAGTTAAATAATTTGTCTTTGATCAAATTAGAAGGAATAAATTACTTGTGGTGCATACGAATTGGCTTAGATACCACCTATTAACAATAAAAATATTAATTAAATACATAAATTGATTCTTAAAAAATATTTCTTTATTATTTAATCCTTCCAATTTAAATATTAAACAAATTAGTCTCTATTAATTTCAGACTTGATACAAATAATTCTTTTTGTAAATTAAATTGTATGTATATTCATGTTTTAGGGACTAACTGAATAATTGAACCGTGTATAATAAATTTATAACATTGTATGGACCAAATAATGTAGAGCTAAATTTTTAAAAACTAAATATTCAAGTCATGTATCTCATAAAATTAAATTGTTAATTTACATAAATAAATTAAAAGTGATAGAGGGGTTAATTAGAAAAAGTAGTGTTGCCTGGTTATATTGAGAAAATGACGATATGGCATGAGATGCAGTGAGCATCCGTGAATATATAATATGCATTCTATTTTAAGTCTAGACATTTTTGTGCATAACAATTTTACTATAAATTATTAAATTTATATATGCATTTCATATATAGTGCAATTGTTTTTCTCGATAAAAAAAATAAAAAAAGGAGGATTCAGACACCTTTTTCTTTCAACAGTTACACACAAGTAGTACAGTTGCTTCAAATACTTTATGATTTTCTTTAACCTCATCAAAGCTACACTAGTTATTGAATTGATAGAAGTATCAATTTACGGGTCAATAGTTAAATTATGGTTGAATTTGTCTAGCTTAAAATATTAAAAAATTTATAAATAATTAAATACTATAAACATAAATTTACAAATTTAATTAAAAATAATATTTTATATCAAATTACAGTAAAAATTGATTAAATAATAAGAAAATATTATTAATCAATATAATATTTTATTCACATCAAATCTATAAAATATTAATATATTGGCATTTCAACTAAAATTAGCTGATATATAATATTAATTTTTTCATTATTGACTATAGAATAAGCAAAATTTTTTAAAAATTTAAAACAAAAAACCAGTTTAACCAATTCATTTAACATTAGTTTTTACTCGATTCAATCAATTTTTGACTGATTCAATCACTTACAAATTTTAGTGGTTATTCTAAATTGGTCCTTTAACCAATTTTCGATCCAACCGATCAAACTGATCAATTCGGTTTGGTCTTGGTGACATTAATTTTGATTGTGACCCTCCTGTTCCTTTTTCCATACAAGTAGAATATAAGGGTTTTGAAGGGAAAAAATAAAATATATAAATGGTAATTGGAAGATGATGTAATAAGATAAAAAGGCAAGTTGATCACGGAGTTTGTTTTTTTATGTTATTTGAAATAATGATGTAGAGAGATTTGAAAGAGAAGGTTTGTTTTAGAAATTTGATTAATTAGGGTAAAAAGAAGGACTTTTTATTTCCATGGAAAATGACATTAGATTTCTGTATTATATGTATCCTTTCTTGAAAAGGCAATACTGAAAAATATCTCCTTTCATATGATCATATTTGACATCCAATAATTAACTTTTGATTGTTCACCCAGCAAAAACCCTAACTTTGCTGGATCTCTCGTGTCTCGTCCAATCCTTTTTTATTCACAAAATAATTAGATGTTTTTAACTTTTTATATTTGTATTTGTTTTGTTGTGTTGGCGAAGGCAATCAAACAATTAGCAACGATTATTTTTAGGAAAAAAAAAAAAAGAGCCGCATGATTGTTTTTGTTGTCTCAAGTGTTGTCATTTCTTTTAGAACTCATTGAAAGATGATGAAATGAATTGGATTAGTTGTCTGATCACGCAATCAATACAATTGATGATAAAGTTTTATTTTTAAGAATTGACTTCTAACTGTCCGATATTCAATCGGACAATTGACGAAAAAATTAATGACTTTAGTACTAGAGTCAATTTGATTTTTAAAAAATGGAGGACCAAATATTTTTTTAATAATTTTTTGCATGTATTTGTTATGGAGACAATTTTACTTAAAACATTGTTAAGTACTAAATGAAAACATTTCTCGAAAAAATTTAAATATGAATTTATCACTTTGCAAAGAATTGATTCATTCCTCTAAACTCAATCTAGTTTGTAGAAAATAAATTTTAATTAATTTTCTTATACTTTAGCAGGTGTATTTATAAAGTCTGCGGTACTTAAAAATGTAAGTAAATCAACTTCATCATCTGATATATTTCTTTTAAAAAAATTATACATAACTCTTGAATTATAATTTAAATAAAATATTAGCATACAAATTTTAAAATGTAATATTTTATCCTCTTAAGTTATTATTATTACATACATTAAGAATATTATATGTCAACTAAAATTAATATATATTAACATCATGTCATGTCTCTATTATGTATTTTAAACTTTTTCTTGTATAACTCTTGATATGTAATATTTTTACTTTTTATTGTAAATTAGGAGATATATATATATATATATATATATATATATATATATATATATATATATATATATATATATATATATATAGTACTAAAATTAAATTTTAAATTAAGAAAAAAATTGATAATAAGAATTCAAATCACTCTATCATAAATTGTAAAATAAATATTTATGAATACTTTCATTATAATTGTTATTATGATTAATTTCATTATTTTACTTATTTCCACTTTTTGGCGAATCAAATTGATAAGTCATTGTTTCAACCAGGATTCCAACAAGGACCATTATGATCATTAGTGGCCATACTGTGAGGTCAAAGCCACCAACAAAAGGAGCTTTTCTGGTCTAAAGTTACTATTTAGAATTAGAATAAATTATATTAGCTTCAAAGTTGATAATTTTTTTTAATATTTAAATATTAATTAATTTTTTCCAATTTATTTTTATTAAAAAAGTATTTTATAATTTATACAACAAATATCTACTTTAAAAAATATAACACCAAATTAATTTTAGTACTAAAATCACTAAATTTTAAAATTAACTCTCTAATCGACGATAAAATATATATTTTTTCAATTACTAATTGTCAATTTTTTGGTCGGCTAATTAATTTAAAGAATTGATAACTTTAATACTAAACCAAAATCGGTTTCCATCAAACTTGGGGATTGGAATCTTATGAATGCTTGAATAGGTGAACAATAATGGTTGGAATACTATAAGCCTCAATGAGTGATGACTAAACAACGTTCAAAATATTAGGTGTTGGACTCTGACGTGGCACGTTGGTGTTCACTTAAACTGTGTGCTCTTCGCATTTGGAATTAGTGGAATGACCTTAAATATCTTTTTCTTTTCTTCTTTATCTTTTCATGTGCTCAGATATTTTCAGTTGTTATTGTCTGTCCATACTTTATACTATAAAATTTAATATGTCATTTTCAAGATATTTGCTGTTAGATTTTTAAATGTGTGTGAACACATCATCTTTATAATTTGACCAGTAAATTGCATTAATTTCTTTTTGAAAACACGACGTATTTTATTTAGTATTTGTTATCTCATGACGCTGTTCTCAAATTTATCAGTGCATTGCAAAGGAAATTATATTTTCTTTTCTAAGTTGATACAATGAACCGAATAAAGATGTCTTTGAAAAGAAAAGATACAATTATCTCCTTTTTTTCTCATTGCAGCTTCTGCTTCAAATAGCATCACAATCTTGAATCTAAGCTTCAAGTTCATCCAAACGTAAGGTATGGTGGGGAGAGCCAGAGGACCGAATATAAACTTTTATTACATCATTGGCTAAAACCGAGTATTGAGAATGAATGAGTACCCCATGGATAAAAGGAAAATAGGATAAACTGAATTAACGTTAATATATAATATGAAACTGTGTCTTCATTTTTTTTTAAAAATATGACCGTATAATTTGCTATGTAATTTTATTACTAGAACGAACATATGTACAAACGGTTAATTTGAATAAAAATAAATAAATAAGAACCAAGTATCTCATAAAAAATTTACTATAATTTAGCGAAAAAAATATCCCATCTAAAGACTTCATGTTTGCACTGACTTAAAAGATGGTTTTGGAGAAAAAGAGGCAATATGTTTTCTCAATCACATGCAAATAATAAAGGGCTAGGTAGTTCGACAAGGCACACGTGCCAAACTTGAAGCTCGACCTCTAATTATTTGACTTTTGAGATTTAATAGAACACAGAAAAAGAAAAAGAAGAAGAAGAGATATCGACTTTCACATTTGGGTGAATAAGCCACCAATCAACTTTAAGAAGGTTGCACCAGGGCACTAGTTGGTTTAAAGAGTTGTTAGTGTTGGATGTCAGTTTTTCGATTGTCAATTAAATAATTAATAATAAGTAATTTTTTTTAAAAATTTATTATCAACAATTTAATCGTACTTATATGATTGATATCAGACGGTGATGACTCTAATAGTAAAGCAAATGAGTGCCTATTGCCAGAATGGCTGAGTGGGGAAGGAGGCAACGGGACTTTGAAAGCAATGCCAATTGTGCTTGGGATTAAAAGAAAGAAGCGTGAGTGAGAATGAAGTGGGGACAAGAGGCATTAAAAAAACACTTTTGAGTTGATGGAGTGGTTAGAGCCTACACATCCACTCAACACCAACCACATCTTGGTCTCATGTACCATTCTGCATAGGTGGCTCCAGCTATAACTATAGCTGTAATGCCAATTCCCAGGGTTCATACAATGGTGCTCCATCGGCGTGGCGTGGCGTGTCGTATGTTACTAATCAGAATTTGTAACTCAACCCAGCAACACTTTATTATATTTTGTCGGGTACAAGAAAAAATTTAGGTAGGTTAAATACTAGTCAATAGTCATTACATGAGGATTAGAACAAATCCCCAAGCTCAAAAAAAAAAACTTAAAAAGGGTACTTACAGATTACCCACTACTAACAAGATCTTCATGTCAACGGAGAAAATTGAATCCGTGCTCTTTAAAGTACAAATTCATTCCTTACCAATCAAATCAACCTTCGTTGGCACACTTAATTACTTTTAACGACACAACACAATTTTGAGATTAGTTTCGCTAATTTGCTTGTTATTTCAATGCCAATGGGCCTGGCCCTCCCAATCACCCAAGACGTACGACAGACTGGCAATCGACATGTTACAAAATATTGGCCCAGAAACAGGCTTTAATTTTTTTTAGATAGCTTTAGATTGAAAATAATGGAAAGAGAAAATGTTAGGAGAGAATAATTTTAATTTTAATATTCTTCTTATTGAATTATATAGACAATTACTTCCATCTTTTTTTATACTTCGTAATAATTATATACAAAATACAGAGTGACATTTATTAAAAAAAAAAAATTTTAAATGATATAATAATATTCAAATAAGATAATTAGAAGTCAATAAGAATTGAATAGATGATATAAAATTCTATAAAAAAAAAAAATCAAAGACACTTGAAAAATTATTGAACAAAATCTTTTAATAACAGAAATATCTAAAGAATGAATCAATAGCGATTTATGTATCCCTAGTAAAATAAAACTTCTTCTTGTTCCATCCTTTTTCATCTATTATATTACACAATCTAAACACATAATTTTAGAAATGTTAAAACGACTTCTTTTTTAATCTATTTTCATCCCTGCTATTCTGTTCAGTCGCCTCTCATTTAAAACCTCCAGGGGCTCCACAACCGACGCCAAAATCATCCCACTTAGCATCACTATTTGTAGCAAAATTAAAGTTGGAATGAATCTCTTATCTTCACAGACACTGGGCAACGCAGTATACAGAGAGCAGCCAATACACTTATATCAAACGTGTGCACAGCGATCGAGGACTGGCGAGTTGTAACAGCATATAGTAAATAAACTTAAGAAGCAAAGATGATGTGAATATGCGCTACTAGAATGCCATATTTATGCTGTTGGCATCAGAAAACAACAATGCATATCTAAATTCTTAGCATTTAACCAATCAATTCAAAACCTCGAAAGAAGACAACATATAAACTCGATCAATTCTTTATATTGTCACCATCCAAAAAAAAAGCTCTCCTAGGCTTGTAGTAACGCATAAAATAACCTACAATGAAAATTGACAGTCAACTCTCACATTCCAGTGAATGCCTTCTTCACACCACCAGAAGATCCAGCTGGAATCACCTTCAACACGTTGAACCTCACAGTCTTTGAGATCGGCCTAGAGAAGTACAACAGCAGGGGCAATTAGGGATCGCCGTACAAATATGTCCAAATTCAATACCGTATAGAAGAGTAAATCTTCAATTTTATACATCCGAAATAGGTGAACCATATAACAAAGACTCACCTGCATTGGCCAATAATAACATGATCTCCTTCCTTTACACGGAAGCAGGGTGATATGTGTGCAGGAATGTTCGAATGCCTCTTCTCATATCTTGCATTAAAAACAAGTGAACAAAGGAAAGATAAGAATTATAAGCTATGTTTGTCCCAGAGAAAAAAAACGGGCATCACAACACAGCTAATAAGATCAAACAAAAAATACCTCTGATACTTCTTGACAAAATGAAGATAATTCCTTCTAACAACAATTGTCCTTGTCATCTTAGCACTGTGACAAGTGCCAGCTAGGATACGACCTCGGATAGAAACAGTGCCAGTGAAGGGGCACTTCTTATCAATATAGGTTCCTGTATGTAAAATAAAAAGAAAACAGTCAAGTCACCACATCAATTGAAGTGACCATATATAATTCGATAAAAAGATAAATAGGTAACGGAATAATACACACATAAATTATGAAATAAGCAATGCTAAGATACATTTAACTAAAGAAATTATGATAGACAAGAAAGAAAAAAAGCAACTCTTTGCACGATACTTATTAATTTTATGGTTTGAGGCAATTGGACCCTATCTAAGACTCTTGATTACAACTATTTGTCAGACAAAAAGTATTGTATGATATAACACACAGAATTTATATAAATTGACAGATTAAATCCGAGATTTTAATATCAAATTTTAAATGATATAACACATAATACAGCATTCATCACTTGCTAACTTTCAATAATCTCTGATTGGAAAAAATTAAACATTGTGAAGCACTGAAACTTCAGATTGGAGCCGGATTTGGATTCAAACACTATATATCCTGTTTGACAGTGTCCGTATCATATCAAGTCCTACATCCCTTTTGAATAAGTGTTTTTAGATTATACATTTATGCGTCAGTTCAATAAAATAATAGTTAATGCAATTTATCAGATAACACCCACTAGGCACTAACAAACGACTAGCACCCGCCCCAACAAAACGCAACCATACCGCTTAGTTCAACCAAACAAATACTTCCACAGGCAATGCGCAACCTTTGTCAACAGATGAGTTTACACAGTCATACCACTAAGGTGTAGGGGCATCAAACATGGGTCCCCGAGTTCAACAATTCTTTAACCGGCCTACCATACTAGAGTATAACATGTACTACTGACTCTTTAATCAATTTGCTTTTAAATAAATAGGACTACAGTAGTTAGGACCCGGCACACAACGATACCAATATACCAACATAACATAACTAAAGTTCACAATAGCGTTGCAATGCAATGACAAACAACCACAATTGAGAGAAACACCTCAGTACAACCAATTCAGAATCGGAAAGTTGACTATTGAACTAATATTCAACAACCACATTCGCAAGTTTAAAGATCTATTATTTGACGACATCCATATTCAGAGAAAAATCAAAGTGAATACCTTCAATGGCCTCCCTGGGAGTCTTAAATCCGAGTCCAATGGATTTCCAAAATCGATTTCCACCTTTTCCAGGCCTCTTTCCCTTACCAGATTTCTTCGAGCTTTAAAATCAAGTCAGTAGCAAAATTAGCACGCTATTCAGCATCAACGTTAAACTCAGAAAGGGAAAAAAAAAACGAAGAAGAAAATGCAAGGTTTCGAGAGTCAATATACCTTAGAAACACTTTTGGTTGCTTCAGAAAAGCCTTCTCAGTCTGCACAAAGAAGGGGGCCAAAAATACAAATGTTAACAGAAGATTCAAACCAAACTGACGAAGTATTGTAGCAAGGAATCGAGAGAAGACGGAAAATACGTACTTGTTCAGCCATGGTCGGTGGGGCTCTCTCACGAGGGGGAATGTTCGGCTATAGTTACAACTGAAGAAGGAGGATGTGCTTCTAGCCGCACCCCAAAACCCTAATCGCTTTATATATAGTGCTTCCTTCGCTCTGGGCTTTCACTGATTTGGGCTCAATTTCCAAGCCCACAATCCGGAGCATGCCTCAATTTAAAGCCCACTTATTTCAGTCCTAAACAATGAAGCCCATAAATTAGGGGTGGATAATAGCCACGTAATTTATCTTCCTTTATAAAAACTAAATAGAATTCACCGTAGGAGTAGGACAGCCATAATATTACACCCAAAATAAATAAATAAATAAATAAAATAACATTACTAACGTATCACTAGTTTCTTCCCCCCCCCCCCCCCCCAAAAAAAAAAAACCAAAGTTCTAACGATTGTTTCTATATTTTCATGACTATATTAAAGCATCTCGCAAATTTTGTAAACATGTGAACAGATAAATATGTACAATATTTAAATTTTCCCGTTTAAAGTGAACACTGTAGTTCGTACTGTCATTTACTAATAGAATATTTTGATAAAAGGGAAAATAAATTGATTTTTTCAAGAGAAAGGTTATATATATTGACAACGTAATTTCATCGGAGTTGTCTAACAATACCTGGCCATGACTTACAGGCAGTAGCCAGTAATTACTAATTATGATTTTTTTAATTTAAATTATTTTTAAACATTTCCTGCTATTAAATTTTAAGCAATTTGAAGAATCCAACCACGTCATTAAGTCTAGCAATTCAGGGTTTTATCTTACATCACTTCGATATCCCATAACCTTACAACTAACATTTGAGTGGTTAAAGCTTTAAATTGTTATTCCATCCGTCGTTCATATTCTTCGTGAAACTAACCAATGTGCAAACCTGTTTGCTAAAATGAGATCCAGATGTTCTATGAGGATATGCACTTAGAAAGAGCATCCTCAAGGGATTTGTTTAGCCTTATTAGCTAATTATACCAATATAATATTTGAGAAATCTTAATTTCTTTGCTCTTGTTTTTCGTTTTCTCTTTCTATTATCTCACCAATACCCCACTAAATATGTCGAAGGTATCAATTGCATTACCAATTTTCCCATAATCTCTCCAGGAGCATTTGATCTTTTTTAATATTAAGAAGTTTAAATTTAAATACACATATGAACAATAAAAGTTTATCTCTAAATCTGAATACTAATTAATTAAAATTATTTTTTTAACATTTATATACATTAATTAAGTGTTAGTAAAATATGTAACTAAGCAATTAATGTTTGAAATTTTTTTACTCTTTATGAAATCTAATTAAATAAGATGCATTAAAAACTATTAAACACTTAATTAAAAAAATCACTTAATAATTTTAGACCTAAGTACAAACAAATGCCCCAGTAATTTCCTTGAAAAATCCCTAATTTCTTAGGCAGTGACTAATGACATTCATCCTTTAACCAATCAAAATCTCAAATTCCATACATACAACACACTATATTTTCCAAACTTAACCCGAAAACAAAATTTCTATCAAATAATTAATAGGATGAGACCATAATAACCATGTCCAATGGTTTAAACCTTAAACTATTTATTGCTAACCTTTTCAGCAAGCTATTGAAGTAAAATTGAACCAGACGACCTGTATTTTATCCTTTTATAAAACTATCAAAATGACAAAAAAATCTCAAACAATCCCAAATGATATCTAATATCATATTTTAAACCTGCAACAGAGTTTCACAATTCAACGGAAACAAAAAAAGAGCTGTTGATGTTGAAGTGCCTTATACAAAGGAGACTTCTTTTCGGGTTCATATTCTAAACTTTTCGAGCAGAGCATATACTGGGGGCTTCCATTCGTTGATGTGCCATCTCCTTCAGAAGAATTACTGTAGTAAATTATTGTAATCATCAAAGGGAACTGGCAAGTGAGAATCTGGGAAGAATAATGCGCGTGTATTAAAAAAATTCTTGTATAAACTAAGTCGACACCTTTGATATATTTACATATCTTTTCATAGTAAGCTTAGTCTGACTATCTTTGGCAGACCAAAGTCTAGCTAAAAACTTTTATACATTATTGAAGGATATATGATCCGAAGCTTACTCAAATCCTGATGATTAAATGCAAGAGAGACCAGATCCAAGAAAACCATACGTGATAGAGCATAATGAAAGATATATGGCAATTAAAGGAAAATTAAGAGAAGATCAATACCAATGCCCAATGTTGTACAACATGATGTCACAATCAAGGAAGTAGTAGCCTTCCTAAAGATTGCCTACATCTGGAGAGACTAAAATCATTCTTGAGGAGATAACTAGATAAGCACATATTAATGTGACATGCTAAGAGATCCGCCATGAATTTTGCTTTTTATGATCCAAGTCTTCCACAGCCAGACTATTACCTTATCCTCTAATGATATATCACTCCATCTGCATCAAGAAGCCGTGTCACTTTACAAAACTGTCACTGAGAAAACAAATCGAGCAGATGCATGCAACAAGACAATAATATATTGGCGAACGGTATCTGTAATTTAAAATAGGCTTAAACACACTTTTGGTCCCTTTAGCAGTGTAGAAGTTTCAATTCGGTACATTTAGTTGTACTTGAATCAATGTAGTCATTCAATATATAGAAATGATGCAATTAAGTAATTCTGTCATAGTTTTGTCCATGTGATAACATATGAATTATGTTGCAGTTAGCTAGCATATATGGATGTGATTTGGGCCAGATAGAGACAGCAACAAACAGAAATCACTCTGTATTCTATTCAAATTTTGGAGGAAAATCGATTAGGGGAGATCACGACTGAATCTGTGATCTCACTTTATTTCCAATTGCCCAGTGAACCTACATGGCACAAAGCCCATCTCTTTAAACGAATTCACTAGAACAATTTTGTGTTATCACAACAATTTCGTCTTAATGGCACTATTCTCAATGTTGAAGGATAACATCAAGTCAATTCAAACCAGGAGAACCAAATCAAAGCCTTCATAATACTAGGAGGACCAAAAGTGTATTCAGGCCATCAAATTAGAAGAAATGCCTAGGTAGAATTAGTTTACATAAAAAAATTGTAGACCAAGCTGAAAAAATTGTAGACCAAGCGAATCACAAATAGTCATGTAAGCATGTCAATCACATCAGACACTTCTGGTAACATCCACAAATGATATGCTTACATGTCTATTCATAAATGGTTTGGTTTACAAATTTTTTTGTTGATCATGTTTATGTCGACTGAACTAACCGCCATACTCTCGACAAGTTCCTCCAACACATGCAAGGTTAACCCAATGAGAAATTTGGAGTACACAATTTGCAGCTGTAAGAAAATGAAAGCATTGACCTTCACTGTTGATGAGAACTTAATCTGTCTTGCCCAGATAAAGTTGTTGATAAATTGTCTAGATTCAAATGTTATCTTACTAGTATATAACATCCACTGTAATTTTACTTTCAGGCATCAAAATTGATAAGTAGCCATCTATTTAAGGAGGTCATCGTACTTCTGCAATACTTTGGACTACTAATTGTTGCCCAAGAAGATTCTCTTTCAGACAACCTGATAGAAGACACTGCATTTTATGCTAGACAAGCAATATAATTATATTATATTTTCAAAATTAAAGCATTTGATTTCTTTAATAGTTATCATAGAAAGCTAAAGTATAATCTAACCAAGAGCAAGATGACCTTCAAACCTCCCTAGGGTTGTTTCAAAGAATTTTTTTGGGGACAAGAAAAAAAAAAACAATAACAACATCTTCAGAAGTAAAGGAAAACCTTTTGACGTTTTGGATTAGGGGGGGTTGGCTCAGATTCACTCTGTCTGCGTGACGTCCCACCCTGCAAACACATCAACTAGTCAGCTTCTTTTTTGTTCTTTTCGGGACATATTTCTGGTTGATGCATCATAATCAAGTCTAACACCCTTTTTGCTACAACAGGTAACCTGTCCAACAACCTGTTGTGGGGCAGGGGGGTTTGAATCTAGGATGCACAAATTATGATTTCAACTACTGGGATATTCTAACCGCATCTAAAAGTCCAGAAGCTCCACTTTATTCTTAATAAAAGCTTTAGCAGTTAGTCAAAGTAAGGCATAAGAGCAACTCTAATCAGTAATCACATACATTTAAAATAAGGCAACCAATAATCATGCTGACCTGGGTGGAAGAATCAGAAACTGTTTGATTTCCTGAAGCATTTTCAACTTGAGGGGTTTCGTGTGTCCCAGACCCTGCTTGTTGAGATATGAGGGGCATGACCTCACGGAGTATATTAGACAAAAATATTCCTTCATCACTAGCTCTGGGTTCTGCTTCAGGGGCATGAGCAGTACCCATTGATGTTCCAGCATGATCTGAGGTAGGAGCAGCAGTTGTTCCCTGTAAACTGGAATCTTCAACATGAATTTCACCACCAGGAAAGAGTGCCCTTATAAACTGAAGTACATTATTAGGTATCTGCCTCTCAGAATCTTGGCTGTTTTGGAGCCCACCAGCTGTCAAAATATTGATGTTCACCCTGCGGGTATTAGATGGCTCTTGTCTTAAGCCAGGAGTCGATGAGGGTCCTGCGAGATTGTGCCCAATAACAAATTACATGAATTCAAATGAAATACTGAAGATATTCTTTGTTAGTCTTAAGTAACTGTTTTAGTAAGCTACATCATGTTTCAAGACATAAATATTGACTTCATCCCCTTTACACAGCCAAACAAAGCAACCATACTTCAAAGGCATGACCACATTTACCATCAGGAATAAAGTAAATTCACAGACAGTCTATGACTTGGATTCACTAAATGACACCAGAAAGGGTCTTCTTTTTTTTTTATAGAAAAAGAGATGTTATTATTGAGAAGAGAGAGAAACAGAAGGAGAA
The DNA here is from genome assembly GCA_037074585.1 of Biancaea sappan. NCBI lineage: Eukaryota > Viridiplantae > Streptophyta > Magnoliopsida > Fabales > Fabaceae > Biancaea > Biancaea sappan. Next base: position 6,402,652 of record CM073491.1, read on the forward strand.
GGAAAAAAATACATCAGATGGGGAGGACAAGAGATCCTCTCAAGAGAAAACTAAAAAGAGGGAAAATTAAAACCAAAAGACAGCCCACAAAGCCCCTAAAAAAGACTAATGTAACAAAGCCCTCCAATCCCTATAAACATCAGATAGAGGCACCCCCTTGAACAACCCATTGGCCAAAACCCACAAGGAAGCCACATAACGAATATAATCTCATAACAAGTGGGGGGTAGGCACCGATCATTAAAAACTCCGGCGTTTCTTTCCATCTAGATACACCACGCAGTTGCTAACATAGTTGTTTTCCATAGAGTTTTGTTCTCCTTCCTATACCCAAAAACGGTAAAGTTGGTCATAAGGAGTGTGCCAAGCTCTAAAGGGAAAACCCAATTCTCATCAAATAGACCAAATAACCTGTTCCATATGCCCCAAGCCACGTCACAATGCAGGAACAGGTGGTTGCTTGTCTCTAAATGCCTCATGCCATCACGCAAACATTAGAGGATAAAACCTTAAGAGGCCATCTGATTTGACACAGATCGTTTGTATTAATTCTATTAAGTATTGCAGTCCACAAAAAGACCTTAACCTTTAAGGGCGCCTTAACTTTCTGAGATAACCTTTTAAATTGTGCAAAAACATAGGATTATGAATCAGAAAGTTGAGAAAGGAAGCACAATTGTATGAGCCTGAGGAATCCAACTTCCACATTCTCTTATCAGGAGAAGAAGAAAGGCGGATCGAATCCAGAATGTCCAATAACGAAGAAAGATCAGTCAAAAATCTGTCATTTTACATTTCTGGCAAAATGGAAATTCCAACCGTATTGGTCCCCTTGTAAGCTAAAGAAATCAGAAATGGGGGCATCATGTAAAGAAGACAGAAAAAAGGCACGAGAATCTTTCTTTAAAGTGGATAAGACAAATCTAGCAGTCCTCCCAAAAACGAAAGTGAGAACCATCACCAACAATCAAAGACAACGAAGGAAATAAAATGTGTTATACTTTGGAAATCGCTTTCCAAGGACTTGCATGCGTAACCACACCTCCCGAACCAATGTCCCATCCATTCCGATGAAGCCCATACTTAGCTTTAATCACCTTATGCCATAGGGAATTAGGTTCTAAGGGGAATCTCCATAACCACTTAGATAAGTAAGAGGCAACCCGCAATCTCAGCCAACTGCCTAAGAGAGTCTTCCTGAATATTAATGCCAGCTAAACCACTTTTACCCAAGTTAACACGGAAACTCGACACCAGCTCAAAAATTTGAATCAGTGAAAGCACTCGAAGAAAATTTTTCCTATCCTTCGACAAAAAGAGAATAGTGTCATCAGCAAACTGCAGATGAGTAACTTCACAACCATTGTCCTTTACTGATAGACCTCTAAGAATCCCTCTATCAGAACCCAGCCTCAATATGCGACCAAGGACATCAGCTACTAGAGTAAAGAAAAAAAGGGATAACGGGTCACCTTGTTTAACCCCACGTTGCCCCTTGAACTAGGCTTTGGGCTGCCCATTAATAATAACCAAAGAGGCCACCGAAGAAAGACAATCGTTCATCCAACGCCTCCACCTATCACCGAAACCTTTGCAACGGAAAATAAAGTCCAAGAAATCTCAATTGACCGTATCGTAAGCCTTCTCAAAGTCCAATTTAAACACTAAACCCTATTGCTTTCTACGCCTGACATCATCAACTAATTCGTCAGCTACTAAACTAGCATCGAGAATTTGTTGTTCAGCAATGAAATTCTCCGATATGGTGTTCCCAACAACCTTATTGAATCTCTTAGAGAGCACCTTGACGATGATCTTGTATACACTAGTTACCAAATAATAGGTCTAAAATCCATCACCTTAATGGACTTGTCATTTTTGGGAAGCAGGGCGATGAAGATAGAATTCATACTGGTCGGTATACGGCTAGTGTGAAAGAATTCTCCAAAAACTTTCATTAGATCTATCTTCACAATCAACCAACAAGCTTGGAAAAAAAGCCACATTGAACCCGTTAGGCCTAGGAGCCTTGTCCTTATCCATCATCCAAATGGCATTTTTAACTTCTTCCTCCTCAAAAGGTCTTTCAATCCAATTCCCCTGAGCACCGTCAATGGGGGACCAATCTAGACCCTCAATCATCGGCCTCTCATGCATCTCCTCAGTGTATAACTTCTTGAAGAAACTAGTCACCTCGTCAGATATCCCCTCATTATCCTCAACAATATTGCCATCATCCACCTCTACCTCTTTTATGAAACTCCTGCTCTTCCCGTTAACCACCTTGTGGAAAAAACTTGAGTTCACGTCACCCTCACGAGCCTACTTAATTATGCTCTTTTGATGCCAGCTTATGTCTTCCTTTTTGCTAATGTCATCCAAAGCGTTCTTGAGAGTCACTTTACGCACGACAAGGCTCACCTCAAGCCCTCCTTGACTCTCTAATTTGTCAAGAGCGTTATGCTCCTTAAGAATGTCTTTCTTCTGGGCTCTAATGTCCCCAAGAACTTCTAAGTTCCAAATCTTCAACTTCTCCTTCACAAATTTCAATTTCTTCATAAACTTAAAACCCTCCCATCCATGAATTGTGCATTCCGACCACCACTTCTCCACATTGCTGAGAAAAGAACAATGTTTTAACCGCACATTTTCAAATCTGAAAGGGGTAGGGCCCCATTTAACTTTGCTAGTCTTAAGGATAATGGGAAAATGGTCAGACACCAGGCGTGAGCCCTTCCTGAATAGGATCAGGAAAAAAACCCTCCTATTCAAGGGTGATCAAAAATCTGTCAAGACACGAAGACACTACCGAACCCTTGTTGACCAACCAAGTAAATTGAGCATTGGATAGGAGACGGTCCTTAAGCTCGCAATCCCTAATAAAAGTGTCAAAACCTCTCATGCTAGCATTGATCTTGGAGCCTCCTAGCTTCTCATCAAGGAAACACACGACATTGAAGTCGCCGCCAACACACCAGTGAAGATTACAGAAACCGTGAACATATGACAACTCCTCCCAAAATTCAACCCTCAACCGAGGGTTCGTCGGTCCGTAAACATTGGTCAACCACCAACTCCCTTTGTCCTTGAAATCAAGTAACACCGAGAGAGAAAAAACACACACTAGCACATCCACTTTGGAAGCGACTCGAGTGTCCCAAATAACCGATAGGCCACTTAAAGCACCGACAAAAGGCAAAAACTCCCAATCCTTAAATTTAGTATCCCATATGCTTCGCACTAGAAATCTGTCCAACTCCCCTAATTTAGTTTCCTATATCAACCCAAAGTTCGGTTCTACACGTCTAAAAACTTCTTTCACCTTATTTCTTTTAAATAGGTCATCGAGACTGTTCACATTCCAACTTATGATCTTCATAGAGAACTTGACTTACCCTTCCCTCTCTTAAACTTCCCATAGTTAATCGAAGATGTCAACCTTTTTAATTCGCTTTCGAGTTTTTTCTTCTTCCTTTGGTAAGTCCTAGGTGATGTTATCACCTCAACCTTCTTTCCCAGTTTATCTCTTAGCTTAAAGTTAAGAGCTTCAATCAAGGCTTGTGAGTCACGATTGTCCCTCTCACCCCCCTAAGTGGCGTAGGTGAATGATTTGTCTCCCCAACTCGTTGCCTTCCCCTATGGCACAAGAAGATTTGTTTGGATCGGGGGAATGAAGGGTGCCCTCTAGAGTGTTGTTACACAAGCAATTCCCTGCAAAACCAAACCGAGGCACACTAAGAAAAGGGTTAGTATTGTTAGATTGGGGAGGAAAAAAGCTGTTTTTTGGAGGAGAAAAGGAGGAAAGTAAGGGAGCCTTTGGGACAATGGCAGTGCTTAAAACATTATTACAAGTCTGTGTCAAAACACAATGCCCCGTCATAGGCTTTATCATCCATATTTTGCGAGAAGAGCCAGTGAACATCTTCCAACCCATCATCAAAATCCTCTGGAGAATCTCCCTTAGCAATGGTTTGTTGCTCAATTTGATGAATGAGCAATCCTTCATCACTGTCAAAATCAGACGACGAGCAATCTTTGTCTGATGTGGTCTCCTCTTCCCCACAAGAAAGAGCTTCTATGTCAGATAAGCCTGAATATTCCTCAATCATCCTGTGCAGGTCATCGTCATTCCTGGTTTTGAGATCAGATTGAGGTTTTTTTTCTAGGGACCCTCCTATTCTACCATTGAAGGCTTCAAGAGACACACCCAATGTGCCAGGAGATGCTACCTAATCAGAGAGCAGAATTCTGTTCGCTTTGCATGGTGTAATCTAGCCGGTGAAGCTTGCCGGCGTAATCCCATTGTCTTCTGTAGGGATTTCAGTACTGATTGGGTTAATATTGGCGCCCTGAGGCTTCCTCCGCCACTAGCCTGAACACCTCGCTAGCGCCCCTCTCTGTTTGTGATGTGGTGAAGCAAAGGGGAGCTGTGGCCGGACGTTTAAGGGCTCCAGCAGTGTCTACGGCACTCCTTGTTCTCTGTCGGCTGTTTCTGTACTTGTCCGATCACCATCCATCAATGGCAGAGACCTAGACGAGGAAGCTAGAGATCGCGACTCGAGTTGCTTTAGATGTGCTCGAGTTCGATTTGCATGGGTCGGGTATTCTCCATCAAACGAGTCCACATTCTTAGAAGTTCGCTTTTGGGCCTTGGTGGTCCTCCATCTCTGAGACCCATCTGGAAGCTAAAGGCCCAAAGAACTTGACCTGATGATTTCGCATCATACGTGTGGAGTTCTTGGGTCTAGGGGGATAAGGGCTAATCTTCCTCCAAAATGGGCCTATATCCACATTCAGTTTCCTCACTAAAGCCCAGCAAACCTTCCTCACTCCCTTAGGATCTACCAAGACCCTTAGGGTCCTCGAAAAAGCCAAGCCAAAAGCACTCTGATTAAGACCCTCCATTTTGTTACTACCCATCACATCCTCCACTACTGACTTCCCCTTTTTGTGATTGCCACGTTGTCTGAGGTCGCCATAACCAGATATACCAACCTTAACAGCCCCGTTGACCCAGGACTTGTCAGCCACGTTATCCCCTTTTTGGGCATGTCAGAAAAGCTATCTGCATCATTGGGGGGTTCACCAGCACAAGCCTGAAGAGTTCTTTTTCTGGTCACTAGCTTCTTGCTCTTGAGAACATCAGCAAAAGTTCTATTGGCATCCACAGCAGAGTATGAAAGCAGGGGTCTCCCTCCCTTCATTGTCTTCGAGTTTTCAGCCCCTTCAGAAGACACCGGGGCACTCAAGGCACACCCAAAAGAACTCCATCCCCTTCCTACCCCTCCCTTGGGGATGATAACAAAGACACGTTTTCCTCCTGAGAGGATTTTTGTGATGACAAGAAATTCTCCCATTCAATTCTTCCCTAACCCTGCTAAAAAGAGGTTCCCCTTCCCTCGGCAATTTTTTACTTTAGGCCCCTTCCACTTGCCTATATCTAGAGAAAGGAAGACATAGGAGAGCCACCTCACAGATTCCCAACCCAAAAAAATGGAGAACAAAAGGCCTCTTTTGTTTCAATAATGAAGATTTTTGGGACATCTCCTTTGCGTTTCTTAACCAAATCAACGGCTGTTGCTTCAATAGTAAATCTATGAATCATCATATTAGCAGGAACCAGTAGTTCTAAACTTCACGAACAAAAGAAAAATTTCCTAGATAACCAGCAATAAAAGAACACACAAGCAGCATCAGGAAATCCATGACAGGAAAAAACAAAGATCAGTTCATAGTTCAAACACTACCAGTAGGGTAGAGAGAGGGGAGCATTTTCTCTCTCTCAAAATCAATGCGTAGTAGTTCAGCTCTTTTCATTATCTTTCTCACCCTAGAAAACCCCAGAAAGGGTCTTCTATCTTAGGGGACTAAACATGTTCTCGCTATCAACAGTTTAAAGGGTCTTCTATCTTAGGGGACTAAACATGTTCTCGCTATCAACAGTTTGGGGACTCAAGTAGTTACATTCCAAAGGCATTCTATAGTCTATAATCTTGCTACCACAATGCCAGTGAGTGTATTATTATTTATTAATGTCTGCAAACTTATCAGTAAATAAATCAAGAAAGAGAATGCCCAATTCTTCATTTCCTTCTTTTTGCCAAAATTTATTCTTTTCAATTTACTTTACTGACAATGGATAAGGTGGGATTCTTTGAGACACCATAATTGATATATTTATAACTGAATATTAAAATAGTAATCAATAAGCACCATAAATAAATATACAATAACAAAGCAAATAATAAAGATCTTATGTTTTGGTCACATACTATGCATATCAAAGCGGACAGGAAACTAATGCAAATAACAAGATGCAAACTCCAGATAAAAGGAAACAATCATTGCTGACATGTTGAAATACTCATACGGTTACATTACCATTTCTTGCAGGATCATCCATGCTTTGCCTTTGCCCAGTAGATTCAGGAGTTGACTGTTGAATATCATGAAGACCAGAAGCATGATGCTGACTAGATGGTTGAGATCCTGATTCACTATTCCCATGTCCAGAGGGTATATGTTGCAATCTCCCAAAAACCGGGTAGTAAAGTCCTATAGAATTACCAGAAGATTCTGAAGATGTGCGACCTAAGGGGCTAGGTAATGCCGCAACCATAGTTCTTATTGGCAATATCCGTACTCCAGACTCCCCAGCAAAAGATAAATCCTCTGGAAGTCTTGAGCTTGTTTGATTAACAGAAACTTCAACTGGATTTCTTTGTACTGAGCCAGACTGTGTATCACCATGTTCTTCTCGGTTGACACTGGGTGAGGATGTTGATGTACCTAGTAACAGAAAGGAAAATTAGCGAGCAGTTCCCCCGGAACATAATGCACAATTAATGGACCTAGACAAAGACAAATTACCTCGCCGTATCTGTATATCTATACGCCTTGGATAAAAACTTGAGCCAAGTCCACTGCCTAGACCAGAGGGGGACTGCGCAGCTCCAACAGGGGCAGCACCAAAGCTTCCTCCAGGTTGAAAAGGAAGAGGCTGGATACATACATTTCAATTAGCAAAAGGATAGTTTTCACAGCAACTAGTGTTTAACTATAGGACAAGAAGAAGAACCTGAACCATGATATGGTTAGGACCAGATGAGGATATAAAAACTGCTGGTCCGCCATTAGCTACAGCTTCAGACTGCACAGGAAGTTAATTAGTGGCACAAACAGCCTAACTAACTAACAAGAAATGATGGGAAACCAAGCCTACCGGTGATTGACCCAAACGTAACGCCATGGTCGTACGACCAAGCTCAAGTAAAAATGCACCAAGATTGTAAAACAAAACTCCAGTCCTCCAAGCCCTAGATTGTGTGCTTGACCGCAACAAGGGATCAGTCACATTGGCTTGATTCTCCAGTTGTCTTGCAAGTTGCTATGAAATAATACAATGGATCACAATTAATTTCTATATTTAGTGCAATAAAGTCAAACAATAACCACAAGTCACAAACAGATACTTGGGAAAGAAAATCATAATGCAACCAGAATAAACACTTCTCTATTTTTGTATTGTTAAAGTGATCACAATGTCCAATAAAAAGGAAAAACCTAAGTAGATGCTTAGAACCCACAAATAAACACTCGCCAGCTTGTTCATTGAACATTCGCCTGGTAGAAAGCAAGACTTCAGCCAAGGATGCAGGTGACAAAAGCCCTTCTGGTGTAGCACCTGAAGATGAAGACGATATGGATCCTTCTTCATTCCTATGAGCCACTTCTGCTTGGATATTATTTCCCCCTTCTCTGACTGCCAATAAAATGCGTCATTATTTCCAAAGAACTAGCACATAGCAGGAAGTGGTCTATAAAATTTAACATCGTTGACTTACCAATGGCTTCAAATTCATGCCTTAGATGACTCAGGTACTGGGACAAAGTTGTCAAAGAATCAGGAATGACCTTCAAAGCCAGATAATTATATAAGTAAATGTTTATTTTCTGCTAATAAAAACAAATGAGCTGAAGCATTCTCAGCTAGCAGGTGTAAGAGAGAGAGAAGCTCAAATCTAGAAAGATCATCAGAATGAAGAGAACCAAGAACTTAAAAACATACAGGAGGCTGTAAAGACCCCAAAGAAGAAACTGCTGTTGGGAGTCCAAAGGTATTACGCGATCTATCAGATGAGTTCCGCAAACCAGCTTGTTCGGGTACAGGATGAAATGAATCTGATATGCCACTAGAACCTGATGTTCTTCCAAACCCTTGGGAATCATGCCCCTTCAGCCAGTTCAGCATCCCAAGAACATATACATTTAAGATTTAAATTTTAGAGTTCGGTATAGACATCAAGAGAAGTATATTTATACAATAATGGAAACATTACTGTTAAAGCTTGCTTTAGTAGAAAACAAAATTAAGGAGACCAAAAAACAAGTTGGAAAAAAAAAAAAAAACCAACAATGTGATAGGGCTCACCAGACCTCTGTATATCTAAAGAGAATCCCATAAGCACTGAATACTTTTAGACCAATATAATGTTATAAAATCTCCTAAAGTTACATGGGTGCACAAACCTGTAAAATATTTATTCTCTCTCTCTCATCTATCTCTGCCCATCTTCCTTCCCCTCCACTGCTCTCACGACCTTATTATCAGAGACTAAGAAACACTGAACATATTCTTTATGTTCCTTAATTATACCTTATTAAGATTGAGTGTCAAGTAAACCCAGGTGTATATTTTATATCCACCACTTCAGGGGGAGGGTTTATGATTCTTTACTATTTATCATGCCTTGCTGAAGTATGTCATTGCGCCACAATACCAAAAAATGAACTAAACGATGGAGGTTTGCATTTACCCTGACATCAATCCCTTCACTGCCACTTGCAAAATTTGAAACTCCAATAGATCCTAGAATAGCAGAAATAATCTGTGCAAGAATAAGATAGAAGAAAAACCATTAATACCCAAAATAATGAATCAACAATAACAATAATCCATCAAATATACCCCTAGCCACTTCTAATATAAGCTTACTCTATTGACTTCTGGAGGAACTCCATCTCCCTGAACAGGCACATTAAATGTTTCAATAAAAACACCAGGGGCTACTTGATTACTGTGACTATTGCTTGTGCTTGAATGTGGGTCAGTAGCTGCAACACAAGATGTTTAGCAATAAATATCATACCTTTCCTGTAGAAACAAACATTTCATCTAGAGGTGCCAAATTGCCACAACAATACAAGACCAACTAGAGAATTTTCAACACAAAAATAAATAAATGAATAAAAGTACAGTGTCAAGCCTCTTGCATAGGCTCTAAGAGCATTTATCACCTTTATCAAGTATAATACACTGTCTAAAGCAAGATGCAAAAGATCATTGCTAATGGGAAATTAACATACAAACCAAACCCCCCCCCCCCCCCAAAACAAAAAAAAAAAAGAAATGCTACTAAAAGAAAATAGAGCCACACATTAACAGAAGCATGTAACTGACACATTGGTTACAGCAGAAAAAGATTATATACAAAATCACATCATACCTGAATGATTGGGCAAACTCCCCAGTGATGGTAGATCAGGTTGCCTGACAACCAGATGCAATGTGTGACCATCTTCAACATCTATAGTCATGTTAGGGAAGAACCAATGTCAAAGAACGTGCAAGGGACACAAGTTAAAAGAATCAAGTTGTCAGTACACCTTTGGTTTACCAAAGGTTTACCCATGGAAAATTCAGATCCAAAACTGCAGAGCAGTAGTTTGTTGTGTCAGTCTTGTTGTGTTGCATTTTGTTACTATTATGTTATTATGTGGGTTATGCTGTTAGTGATTCCTATGTGTCTACTGTATACGTGTGTCGTGTGTAATGTTGTTGTCAGTTACTTGTGGTGTATGCGGTCAGGTGGTATGGGTGGTTACTGTACCCATATTCTGTATTTGGATGTCTCTGATGAACGAAGGATGTCAGTTGCATTTTCAAATTGGTGAGTTTTCACTGTGAGAGATAGGTTGGTTCTCTCTCTAACTTTGAGCCAACAAGATAGGTAGGAAAAGCAATAACCCAAGACTCTCTTCTACTTCCCTGTTAGATTTCTCTGTATCCCGTCCCATAACCAGATCACTTTCAAAGGACTGTGACACAAGTACAATGAGAAGGATAGAGAATGGCAGCACAAATTTTGTCTGCCGTTGGAAGTAATGATTATTGAATTTAATTAATGCCTAACCATTAATAGAAGGATTATCATTTGCAAAAAGTCAAAAGAAGAAGTTTTGTTGTTAGTTCATCAGATAAATATTAAGAGGATTTGCATCCTGCAAGAAAAGGAAAATCAATGGTTTCTGTTGGGAACCAGAAAATCAACTCAGTATTATTCAAAGAAATGAAGAATTACAGATGAAATTCTCCCCAAAGCCTAAGGCTCCTACAGAGAATTCTCCCAGGAATAATCTGTCCCAATACTAATCATAATATTTTCCACCAAGCCATACTCTCACCCTCAGATTCCTATATATAACAGACTGTCACACTGAAATTACCTTACTATCCCTCTAACAACATAACAGACTCACACTAACCAAATCACACACTACACGCCACTACTAGGTACCTAAAAGTTTCTTACTGCAGCTGTAGCATAACTGAAAAGTTCTATGCTGACAATAGACATGTTCTGCAGCAGATCCACCTGAGGGGTGATACTAAAATTATAATATATTTCAAATTAAAATCTTTGTCTTAAACATCAAAATTCTAGCATTATACTTAGCTGCAAACAATGCACAACACCATGGAGCCTCTACCTCCTCACTAGCCCCAAAGACCTAAGGAGCAATTAATAATTGCAATAAATTAGCAAAAAAAAAAAACTTGAAATGAGGATCACATTGGTAAATTGAATCCTCACTAATTCAGTAACTGCACTATGCTATATTAGCATTAAATGAGAAAAGAGGAAGAAAAAGAAGAAGAAATTATATACTATGTGATACAATTTCAGCGGAAGAACCAATTTGTACATGTTTTTAATGTTTCAAAACACAGATACTAAAGGAGATATTCTCCTCATTCTTCAGATTAACATTAATTAAAATTCACAAAGAGAAGGTGAATAAGAATATTTTATACAAATAAAGCGTGTGCGAATCATATCTGTAATAAGAAATACGCCCCCCCAAAAAGCTTTCAATCTGCAATTTTATCATAAATGCATACAATTCTATGGTCAATTCCCCATCTAAGGGCAGGAAATGCTCTTGAACATATGAGCATTCAGCTCCAACCGCATACAATAGACGACAACATAAACTGTAAACTGGCACAATATTTTGGCCGCTTTAATCTTCCCAAAGCCTTTAAAACATATCATGAGAAACTGCACTATGAAGGAAGGACACATCTCATATGCAGCAAGAATACCAAACAGATTATTACATAAGTAGTAGCCCAACAAAGGTAAAATGTATAGATATATTCAAGCTAGCCTTATGCATGATACACATATTAGGAAAATTGTGATATAATGTCAGCAAAACGGAAACTACACATCTTTACAAATCCATCGTAAAAGATAGTGTCACATTGTCCTTTAAAATTCCTTCAAGATAAGAGATAAAGAGAAGGGATACGGTAGGCAGAAAGGAGTTGATCATCCTTCAGAACTTTTCCTCGACAAATTAAGCGCTGCCGCTCTGACAACACTCCAGTTACAGAAGCAATCTGTTCTTTCAAAGCAGGTACTGGCATCTACAGAACAGGGAAAATATGAAGAAGGGAACCGTTAGTCACATATCAGCCATAATTAAAAGTAAATGCAAGATGCCAGCTTAGTGAGGATCCAGATACCATAAAGAATTGCAGGAAGACTTTTATAACCATAAAACAGTTAGAATTAGAATGAATTGGATTTAGAAACTTCAAGTGAAAAATTATCCAAATGGTGGAAAATTAACTCTAGTGGTTAGTGTATAAACTGCAAATTGACCAATTTAAACACTTGAGTGGTTTTTTTAACCAAAAAAAAAATGAATGAATTTAGTAATGAGTGAGAAGTACAGAAAGATAGAAAACGATACAAAGAAAAATGGAGGAAAAGCGATCCTCCCAGGAAAAAAAAAAATCAGAAACAGTCCAAGCTCTAAGTTAAGAGGGCCTTCCAATCTCTTTAAAGATCCATAAAAAGCACCCCCTCTAAATAACCATTTGGAAAGACCCATACAAAAGACATAAAAATAACCCTATCCCAACAGAGATCTGGTGGCAGAAATTGCTGCTTAAAAACTCTTGCATTCCTTTCTAACTAGAGACACCACACAGCACTATGCCACAGAACTTTGTTCCCCTTCCTCCTTCCAGAACCTCGAAATTTGATAGCTAATAAAGCCTCAAGATCATCTGGGGGAACACTTGGGTGGTTGATGTTCTTAAATTGGAATTTCTTCACCAAGAGTTCATAAATTTGTAACTAACCACCTAAGACAATCCACATGAAGGGAGGGGGAAGCAAGGAGAAAGATTTACAAAGAAATGACCTGTTTATCCACTTTGAGAGTATATGTTTGTGAATCCAATGTTTTAATCTTTATCTCAATGGTGGTTTCTGAACTTTCAGTACCATTATCGCCATGAATCTTTTCAGTACCATTACTTGCCATTCTTCACCAACCACACTGACACCTGAAAAAAATAAAAAATAATCAGAAACTGTCTGTGGTCTGTTACTATTACTTTTTTTCTTCCATGACAAAAGGCAGTGAACAAATAATCCTGTTAAACCCTGTGAACCAAAAGAAATAAGAGTAATGATTGTCAGGATTGAGATCTTATGCAGGATCGAAAGGGACACAAGATAGATCAAATCGTAAGATCAAATTGAAAATCGTAAGATCCTATCAAAAATATAAAAATATATATATAATGATATAAATTTTGTAAATAATACAAAACCATCAAAGTCTCATTATATTTCAATAAAACAAGCTCAAATGTCATACAATTAGTAAAGAAAAAAAAATAGATAACAATCTCCACTTTCTATTATATTTAGAAACCTATTTTTTTCTCACCAAATAAACACTTTCTTCTTGAAAAATTATAATATTATATCTTATTGTCAGCGTTTACTAAACAAAGTTAAAAATTGAACAAATTATAAGTAATAAAACTGTAATTGTATAGTATTAGTAAAGACTTAAGTTAGTTTAATGACTTTTTTTATCCCAATTGACCTAGTAGATTACAAACATACCAACAAATAAAAAAAAATGAACAAAATTCAAAATGTTTTAGTATCAATAAAATCGTAAAATCATAAGATTTTAAGTTTTAAATCAATATCCTAGCAGTTTTAGATCTTACATAAGATCAGAATAATCCGGATTGTTTGGAATCGTAAGATCTTAATATTTAGATCGAGATCTTAACAACCATTCCCATTTCAAAAAGTACTCAGACAAACAAATACAATAATACAGTATGCTCTATAGATGCCAATTTCAAATTAGGTATGAAAGACCTCTCCTATGTGAGGATCATATAATGTTACGTTAAATGAAGTCCTTGAACCAAACATGCGAAATTAAAAGCAGTATAATACATCATTAATAATGCACTCCCATTTGGAAATGTACTCGGACATACAAATAATAATACAGTATTCTCTACAAATGCCAACTTTGCAATAGGTATAAAAGACCCCTCCTATGTGAGGATCATATAATAATAAATGGAGTCCGTGAACCAAACCTATGAAAATTTTGGAAGCAAGCACAACTTGAGGATCATCAACCTCACGAACAGATTAGATATGAAATAAAAGCAATACAATATACCAATATGCAGTCTAAGTGCATATTGCATACTAATTGGGTGGAACTCTCAAGAAGAATACTTGTCACCACCCTATATGATAGTTTGTATGATGCCCAACAAATCACAATAAGCTTAACTTGAAAGCACTCCTAGCATCTCAAACTGAACAAGAGTTCAATGTGTTCACTTTCACCTTGCTCATGGGCAGAGTATCCCAAATGCAAATTTATCAATGAAGTTAGCAAAGGGCCCAAGAGCCTTGGTTCAAGTGGCACCTCCCCCATACATTGGTGCCAGGGGATCTTTGGTTACCCACTCACCATTTCTCCTCCTTGTATAGGCTCCCTTTGAAGCCTCCTTTGAACCCACAAAAAAGAAAAGGAGAAAAAAAAAAAAACATACACCAATTAGAAAAATAAAGCCACCATAAATATATATTAGCCACGCTTTAGAAAAATGAATTGCTTGGACAAACTATCAATTTTTGAGGAAACATGCAATGGCTTTTTTGTTATTCAAGGCTAGATATAACTATAAGCATCCCTTCAAAAGTTAGTCTACCAAGCTGTGTATTCAATTCCAGCAATTTAAGACCTCGTTTACCCCCCCCCCCCCCCAAAAAAAAAAAAGTTTATCTCATGTCACTTGCAGTTTATGCAATTTGCCATTTTGGTCTGTTTTAAGGAAATAAATATCTTGAAAAGCCAACTATAAATATGCTGACAAGCATGAAAAGTGTGTAGCAGCAACTGGATGAACAGCAGAGCAAGTAGCCCTTGTAAAACTCATTTGTAATCAAAACTAGTCATATTGCAAGAAATGTGGAGCTGTCCCCCAGATTGATAGAGAACATTTCACATTCAGAATATGTTGATATCAGCGAATTAGATGACATATTGACAAATTAAGCTACTCTAGAAGCTTTTCATCACATGAAAGCAAAGGTATGTAATTGGTGAATTTAATGATACAATTAGAAATAATTGCAAGGAACTATATCATAACTGCTTCAAATGAAAATGCAGGCAGGAGAAAGAATAGAAACAGAACATTAGGTACTAGACTAAGAGTATGCATAGCATCAAATGAACAATGTAAAATGATGTTATACTCCCAAACTTCACAAAAGAGCTCCTATTATGAGAACTACATGATTTGGCACATAAAACTCTGTACAATTTTGACTCTTTCGCACCTTGAAGTATCGTCCAACCACAACTATTGCGATTATCAAAAATACATGTGCTGTTTTTGTAGACACATAAAGGATAGTATAAACATTCTTCTAGTATGCATTAGTCTATATCAAAAACCTAGTTGAGAGGATTATAACGACGCTTAACAAACCAATATCCAAGCATCTGCTGAGCTTAATAATTAAGCATATCAGAAGTGGGGGTAAAAAAACCAAACCCCATTATGATGCCTAAACCCTTGATCGGAATAAGAAACATCAAACAAACCAACCATTCGAAAAAATGATAGCCGACATAGGGCATCACAGGTCACAAGCGAAACACAATCGCAAATAGCTACCTGAAATCCCGAGTATCAAGAAACTTCGAGAGAGAGCGTTAGAGGAAAGAAAAGGAAAACCGACTCGATAACTGAACACAGAAGTTACGCTCTCCCAGAACAGCGCTTCGTGTGTACACGGAAACAGCCGTCAGCCAGTGGCGGTATCGCTGGGAGCTTGGGTGAAAGTGGGTGGCGAATTGGGGATTGAAGAGAGGGCAATGAGCCAAGGTAAAGGCTTTACCTTGGCGCTTTTGAGGATTAGAAGAGATTTTCACCAGAGCGGGCCAAATGAAATAGGCACCTGAAGCCAAAAGGGCACACAGTAACGAAGAAGATCGAGAGCACTGGATTATTGCTCGCCTTCGACTTAGGACTGTATAACCATTCGTTGTTCACAATATTTTTGGAACCGGCTGAGACTCGAGCTAATTTTTGGATTATTAGATTATTGATTTAATTGTTAGATTACTGAGTCAATTGTTAAATTAGATAAATAAATTTTAAAAAATATATATATACATATATCTTTATAAATAAATTAAAAAATAAGTAAAATAAATAATTTATATATAAATTTCAAAATTTAAAGTCATAAATATGCATAACAATTCAAACGTAAAGTTATAAATATTCATAATTATTCATAAAGTCATAAATAATATCATTCAAATATAATAATATGACTAATATGTAGAATATCAATTTTTTCAATAATGTATATTTGAATTTCTCAATCATATTCAATGACTTAAATCATAAAATTTTTGTTGTGAAAATTATGTTAGAAAAAACTTTTATATTTGTCGACTTGGTCTAGTTTTATTTTTCTGAAAATAATTTTAATTTAATTTTTTTGTACCTATTTGAACATATGAGAATATGTCAGTCACAAAATTGATTGGGTTAGTATTAAGGGATTGCTTCAAAAGAAAAAAGATAATAGAGCAACAATAAAATAATTTTTTTTTTTAAAAAAAAGAAGAGACTCGGGTCAACCTTGGTCAGTTGGGTCACCAGATCGACCAAGACCTAACTGAGTCTACCGGGTCTTGGCCAAGTCGATTGCGACTAGCCCAAAAAGTGTGCTTCGGACCGGTTCCAGTCCGCGGTCATAGGGTCTCGGGCCCACCCGCCAGGCCGGTTTGGGTCCCAAAACTATGCTCTCTTGTTTCTCTCATGACTACTTCGGACACAATAGACAAAAAAAATTTTCCTATCAAATTTTAATATAGCTACATTTTCAAGATTTGAATTTGAGAATTCTAGTTAAACTATGACAATCTTCTACCAATTGACATAGACGTTTGGCAGTCTCGGAACTATTTTTTAGTATTACACCTTATGACATCTCACATTATGGTTTTAATTTCACTTAAATGAAAAACATGTTTTATTAAGAAAATTTGTAATAAAAAAAGTTACTTTGACAACTAACTTAGGTGATTAGGAATGTTTTGCCTCCAAAAAAAAATTACTAGGAAAATCTCAAATAGGATTCGCGATTCCTTTTTTTTGGTTATTTGAAAATCTTAATGATGCTTTTGGTACGCATGAAAGATTTTTGAAGGAAATAAAAAAAGAGATGAAAGGGAAAGCCAAAAGGAAAAAAATGTGTTTGATATGACATAGAAAATAATAGAAGACAAATATTGGGAAATGAAAGATTAAGGATAATTTTACAAAACTACCCCTAAAAAAAGCAAGACTCAATGAGCATATAGATAACCTGCCTCATCGTGACACTGCCAAAGTTTATAAGCTTGCATCTCTTCATCTTCATCTTCATCTTTACTGGGAGTGGCAATAGGGTCTCGAATTCAAAGATCCTCAAATTCAAGGGCCCGTTGGCGGGAATTTTTCCCTCACAAGGATGGGAAAGGGGGAAAATCTCCCGAAAGCTAAACGAGGATGGGGATCACACTTCTCACCCTGCGGGGTCCCCATCCTTAAAGGGCATTTTAGTAATTTTACAAAAATTATTAAAATACTCTTAAATATATATATATATATATATATATATATATATATATATATATATATATATATATATATATATATGATTTAGTAGTTTCACAGCTAAAATGAAAAAAATTTTAATTAAAAAACTCTTAATTTCTGATGAACTAATTTCCAATCCCAAATGGCCAAAACCAAATCCCTAATTTGAAATCTGAATCAGCCTCAACCTCTATGCTGCTCTCTCGTCCAATGACTCTAGTCACCCAAATCCCTTCCCTGTTGTCTTGCCTGAGCCTGACTGCCTTCCTCCTCTTGCCGTTGTACTCATGCCTTCCTCCTCCGTCCGTTGTCCTCTTGCCTTCCTTCTCTACCGGTCCTACTTGTACATCATCTTTCATCCGTCGTACTCGTGCCTCCCTCTTCCCTCTGCTTCTCTACACTCGGTGGCTCTGTCTTTATTCTCTCTTGGCTTCTTTGCCTTCGGCATCGCCGTCTCTGAGGTAAGAAACTCTAGCTCAATATTTTTTTTTTTTAATTTTCATCCACCATCCTAGCCTCTCTTTTAAATTTGATGAAGTCACACCACCACTTGTCAAAAATGGTACAAGAAGTATAAAGGAAGAAGAGAAAGTTGAAACCCTAATGAATACGATGTGAAAGCATAGAAGGTAGCAGAGGCCATTGTTGTAGCTTAAGACCCCAAGAGAAAGTTTCGTGCAATGATGATTTTTCTCTGGAAGCCATTGTTGTAGCTAAAGACCAAGTTGTGAATGTCAGAAATGTCGTTGAATAGCTTTAAAAAGCTATTAGAAAGCACGAGTGTTGAAAGCGATTCATAAAAGCTTGAATAAGACAATTCTAATGTTCTCGTTGCTGAGACCTCTTTGGCGGCCACTGTCTCATCGAAAAAGATAATCTGTCCTAAGTAAGCATCTTCGTCCTAGATTTCATTGCTTCTTGCATACTCTAATGTTATGTTCTGTGAATCTGATGTGCATTGCTGTGCCCTATATTTATTGCTCTTTGAGACTAATGTTGGGGTATTCTTCCTATTGTGTGTGTCTTCCTCTATATTTTTTTTTTGGATTTTGAGAGAATTTTTGCGAGGTTCGAGGTCCCTGCGAGGATCAGGGCTAGGGGTTAAAATCAACAAAGTGAGAAGATATAATCATTCTTTGTCTCTCTTTTGTTGCCATTGTTTTCCCTTTTCTTTTCCTTTCACAGTCTCTCTGTCCCTCTCAGCCTACGCTTCTCTCACGGTCTAGTCTCTCTTTTTCCCTTTCTCGACTTGTCACCATCTACTTTTCCGTTATTGTTCTTGTCTCACTCTGCTTCATTGTTCTCAGTGCATCTCTTTTTAGGTCTCTCTCTCTCTCTTTTTCTCTCTCTCTCTCTCTCTCTCTCTCTCTCTCTCTCTCTTGCTGAACACTTGCCAGTTAGTTGGAAATACCAAGAAGAATTGAGGGCAAACTAATCAGCATAGGTTAAAATTCCTTCAACCTGCCTCTGCCTCCTACTTTTTCCATCCATGGAGCAATGAAAAATTGTCATACAATTAAAATGAAAATGAAAGAATATCTTGTGTAATCTCAAGCCAAATAGTCAATATTCATAAAAATACAAATGTGAAAAATCTTAATCTATAAACCTATTGTTTGTCGGTCTTGATAAATAATAAAAACACAAATTAAAGAGTTATGAGAACGTACTTTGATCAATTGTTAACTCGAATATAATCAAATGAGTAGGCTATTCTAGGAAGATATGAGAGACTCTCTCTAACATTTGGTACGATGGAAAAACCCATGTAATACCCGCCAAATTGGGGCCACGTGTTTGGTGTTACTGTAGTATTTATTTCATTATTTAATTTTCTATAATTAAATGGCAAAAATATATTTTACATCCCTAACGTTTACTTCGATTTTTATTCATGTCCCTCAACTCTTTTTTTTTTGTGTTAGATATGTCCTACATATTTTAATTTTTTTCAAATATACCTTTTTGTAATACTATTAGTTGGCTAACAGAAATGTTGACGTAGCACATGACGTGGCAAAAATATTTATTACGTCATGTGCCATGTCATATGCCACATGGCCACATGCTAAGAAATGACCAAAATGCCCCTGAAGCTATTTCATATTGGTGTGACACATGGCACTAACTGCGTTGTGACATGTGACACCATACCACGTGTCCCCAATCACAATGTGACACGTGACACTATTATATTATGACACGTGACACTATGACGCGTGTCACTAATCACATTGTGACACGTGTCACCAATAGCACTCTAACACATGGCACCATGACATAACGCCACATGTCACCAATCATGTTGTGACACATGACATCATTCATGTAGCGACACGTGGCACCGTTTTGCAATGAAAAAAATTCAAAGATTCATTAAAGAGATTTGAACCTATAACCTCAATTTAGTAAAAGAAAATATTTACCATCTAGCTAAACACATTCTCTAATCATATATACTCAACATTTAATATATTAGGTGACTATATTATTATGCTCAACATTTTAAATAATTTTAAATTACATAAAAGTTTAAAAATTTTAATAAAAAACTTATAATATAATTTCTTTATTGTTAAAAATATATTATGCATATGAAAAATATTTTTTATAATATTTTAATTCAAATGGTTCGACCGTAGTATGATATTTTAATATTTTTATATCTATGACATATACATTAATTATTATTAATGTATATCTCATAAATATTTAAAATATAAGACTATGATCAAATCAATTGAATTAAAATATTATAAAATAATATTTTTAATAATAATTAAATTTATATTACAAGATTTGTTATTAAAAATTTTTAACTTTTTTGTAATTTAAAATGATTTATGTAAAATAATGGTATAATCTTTTATTGTAAGATTTGTTATTATTTTATAATATATAACAATAATTTGTATAAATTGTTTTTTGTATATAATAACACAACCCCTTTATATATTAAATGTTACGCAAATATGATAAGATATTATATTTAGCTAGATGGTAATTGACTTCACTTTGCAATTGCAGGTCATGGGTTTGAGTCACTCCAATGAAGTTTTGATGTTTTAATTGCAAAAAACGATGTCACGTGTCGCGGCTTGATTGGTGATACGTGTCATAGTGCCACGTGCCAAAGCGTGATTGGTGACACATTTTATAGTACCACGTGCCACGTTGTGATTAGTAACACGTGGCATGGTGCCAAACGCAATGAGTGCCATGTGTCACATAAATATGAAATGGCTTTAGGAGCATTTTGGTCATTTCTTAACATCTGGCCATGTGGAGTATGACGTGGCAAATATTTTTTGTTGACCCTAAGGCTATATGCCATAAGTTTTGATGATGACAAATGTATTTGAATAGTAGCATTGATATATATATAAAGATTAATTATCATATATATGCTACAAGTACTTAAGCATGATTATGTTATTTAATATGTATGTTGCTATATTGAATCATGCTATTAAACTAACCATTGGGTTTGCAAGTAAGATATATTTTATAGGTTGGTTCAAAACAAGAAGAGTGAGGATTGTATTGAAGAACAAGGAAAAGCAATATCATGCTTCACTCAAGGAAAACAACATGCAAGGATGAAGCTCCAAGAAATGAAGAATTAGAAGATTTGAAGTCTTGGAAGCTTGGATGCATCAAGATAGCCTATGTGTTTAAATTAGGTATATTTTATATAGGCTAGTATATTTGTGCAACTCAATGATTTAGATTTGCATACATTGGCTCAAGCATTTTTGAACAAAAAGATAGTGAGATATGAAGTTTTACAAAAGTTATTTTTTGACCTTTGGTCACTCCTTATATCATATCTCATAAATGAAAAATTCGTTTTTCAAGTATCTTAATCTCATTTGATAGTAGACTCAAAGATCTTTTCAACGGTATATTATTTATTAAAACGGAGTCCAAATGAGAAATATATGACTATTCAAAATATAGTTTGAAAAATTGAAAGTTGATTTTACTGTAATAAAAAATTATTCTGTTCTGACCTATAGTCAGTATTTTGATTATATCTTTTAAAAGAAAAATAATTTTTGAGTAAAACTTGGCTCATTTGAAACTAGACTCCAAGAGCTTTCCAACGGTATATTATTTGTTTAAAACGGAGTTCAAATGAGGGAGTTATGAATTTTTAAAGAAAGCTCAAAATCTGGACTGCACTATAACGGCTATATAACGGCTATATAACGGCTAGTTTTGTAAAATCTTATATATATGACCTTAGATACACGATTTTGAGCAAGAACAAAGTCCTACAATGTGATATTAACTTCTTCTATCATCTTTGAGAGAAAGGAAAGCATTCTTGAGCCAAATCTTGCATATTCTCTATCATTAGAGTTATTAGAGCTTCATTTGTTTTCATCTACTCTTTAGAGAGAGTTTCTTTGTATTGTTGATTTTGATCAACACATATATTATTCTGAGTTGAGGTTCGCAAGTACCGGTGTTGGAAGAACTTGCTTTGGGTTGAGAAGGAGCCCGGATTCATAAATTCTCTATTGTGGTTTCGCAAATACCCGGATCGAATTTGCGTGGTTGTAGTGGTTTGCAAGTACCCGGATTAAACTTGCAATTATAGTGGAAATACTCAAGTGGTCTCTTGAGGACTGGATGTAGGCTTGGATTAGCCGAACCAGTATAAATCTCCGAGTTTGCTTTCTCTATCCCTTACTCTTTAATTTGTGCATATTGATATATATTCTTTAATTCCTTGATCTTTATAATTATTTATCTTAACAGCACATTGATTTTCTGTATTGTATTTATTATCCTAAGCATTGTACTTTTACAGAAAATCATTTTAACTTCCAATTAATTCTTGTAAAAAATTTATAAAACCCAATTCACCCCCCCTCTTGGGTTCCAACCATTACTTTCATTTTTGCCACGTTATGTGCCACTTCAGCATCTCCATTAGCCCACTGACGGTGTTTAAAAAAGGGCATATTTGAAATATATAGGACATATTTGACATAAAAAAAAGTTGAATGGCACGAATGAAAATCAAGGTGCAAGTTAGGGACATAAAATATACTTTTGCCTAATTAAATTATTGTGTTTTAATGGTTAATTATGGAATTGTGCAAATTGGCATGACTGGTATTTTTTTATATTGTGTGGTAAATTATGTGAAATTGTGAAAATGAGGGAGATTGACTTATTTTAAATAATGGGATTCTTGTAGAGAAAGATAAGTTTGGGTTTGAGTCATTGGGCTTGGGTTAGGAAGATGGCCCTTGATATGGGTGAGTACCCATGGGTCACCCAATAACCCATCGAGCTTCTTAAACTTTCTTCTCTCTCATTCTCTTGCATCATTCATGCACACACTTTTGGCATAGAGGAGAAGAGAGCTTCTTCTACCTTCCACTCAACTACCAAAAACCTTCACTCATTTTCTGGAAACCACTATCATTCCGGCCACTTTCTGGCTCACCAAAGTTCCTATGGAGTAAGGTAAGTTTTTATCTTCTCCACCTCTTATATTTCTGGCCATGATGTGCCCTAGATGTAGGAAATTGGAATTTTGCTTGTTTGAGTTGGAGAACTATGCTTCTTTGTCTGTGGTTTCTTGCTTCTTGCTAGGAATAAAGATGTATTCATTCAAAGAAGGAGAGTTGGATTTGTGGAACCTATTTGGTGATGTTGTTCAAGAAAGATTTTGGGAAAAATCATAAAGATTCATAGACCCAACTCCCCTCTTGGTAAATGGAGAGATTTTAGTCCATATACATATTCCTTTGAAACCCAAATGGAAGTAAGAATCAAGTTGGGGAGGCAAGGAGAGGAAGGGGATGAATTTTAGGATTTTTTGGGTTGAAATTTGAAGTGTAAGGAAAGCTCTAAACCTAGGCGCCCTCTTAGCCTAGAGGTTTGAGGCAGAGAGCTCAGCCTCTTGGCACCCAAGCGCTATTTGGACAGAGGCCTCGGTCTTGAGGGAAGGCTTCTGGGTGCCCTAGGTTGAGCTTTGGGAGATGATTTCTATATTTCTAAATGGTTTTTGGAATTGATCTCTAGGTGATTTTGGGATACTATTTAGTTTCATTTCTCAGTCTTCTTCACGGTAAAAACCTATTCGGTATTGAGGTGATTTGGTGACCTTGCTAATCAAATTTTCTAATTTAAGTACAATGTAAATCACTTTCACATCATATTCAGGAAATGAATTTAGTTCTCTAGTTAGTGGTATTAACTAGATACTAGAACTTCATGTGGCTGGGAATATTATTGTGATTTATGTATGAGGATTATGAATGGTTGTGACATACGATATGTGGTGATTATGTATGTATTGCATAAGGAAGGGAGAATTGTGGTGGGAATGTAAACCCACAGCAAAACTGAGAAATAAATCCTTGTGTGGGTTAAACCGTATGGATAAATCTCGGGGTATTAAGTCTAGGGGAATTGTAATACCCGTTAATTTCGGAATATAATTCGTTTGAGAGTATTTTAGAATTTTACAACATTACTTTAGTTATTTATTTTGGTCATTTTTAATTTTCATATTTAATTTTTCTCTTTGAATATTATTTATGAAAATTGAGTTAAATGACTGGACTGAATATTTGCACCATGTGAGATATATTCTTAGAATGGTGAAATTCATGGAAAAGTGGTTTAAGAATGGTCAATTAGTCCATTTATTGTAAATTGACTGGATGGGTTGGATGTTGGGTTATGGATACCCATGGGTTATTCAATAACCCATTAGAAATATTTAAAATAAAACTTCAATAGTATCCTCTAATAATTCACGATTCTGAAGCAAAGCAAAAGTGAACAGTGGCATTTTCTCTCATTTCTTCATCCTCTTCTCAAATCTTTTCTTTGATCTTCAGAGTTTTGATTATTTGTTCGGTTCAAAAGCCTTGTAAGGATCAAAGGTAAGCTTTAATCTCATTATTTTCCTTAAGTCTAAGTTTATATGGAAGATTAGAGGAGATTTTGTTCTTGAAGATTTCGATGATAATTCTTGAATCTTGGTTGTTTTAGAGGTTATTTTTGAGTTAGGACTGAGTTATGGTCGGTTAAAAGAGACGAGATTCTGGTTTTGAAACAAGGAATCAAAGGATAAAATTTTCTGAGAAATTTTCTGCAAAACTCGAATTTACTGTAGCAACTAGAAATTTTGGGAAATTTTTTCAAGTTACTGTAGTGTCGGCAGTCAATGGCATTGTAGCAGTCAACGCACTGTAGCGATCATCACTGTAGCAAACCGTTACTGTAGCGAACCGTCACTGTAGCGAACTGTCATTGTAGCGAACCGTCACTGTAGCAATCAGAAAATATTGCATATTTTCGTGATTTTGTTTCCTTTCTTATGTTTCCTTGTAATATATTTTACTAGGAAATTTTCCTACACAAATTCTAGTATGGAACAAGGTAAACTTGGACAAATATCAAGGTAAGTGAATAACTTTGCTAAGCTAGTTTGATATTATTAGTCAAAGTACAATATAAGTCTCATTTACAATATTATTTGGATATTAATCAATCAATTTTTCATATGACAGTATATGACGATTGGTATATTTTTTTTACAGAAATTCAAATGAATAAGAGTATGTATAAATTATTTTATTTCATGGAAATTGTACTGTGTAATAAATTCTCACTATTTTATTAATGAGTAAAGATCTACGGGATCTAATACATGAGTTTGAAAGGGTTAAAGTCCCATACTACTCAGTGCATAACTATGAAAATCTATATACGAGTTTGAAAGGGTTAGAGTCTCATACTACTCAGTGTAAATAGATGAAATTATAAATACGAGTTTGAAAGGGTTAGAGTCCCATACTACTCGGTGTATATCTATGAAATCTTATTCACGAGTTTGAAAGGGTTAGAGTCTCATACTACTCGATGTATAAGACAATTAATTATATAAGTAAATGTGGTATTTGTACTTTTGATATTTTATATAGTACAGTTATTTACTTACTGAGTTTTTAAATAAACTCACACTCCCTATGATTATCTTTTCAGATACAGAAAACAAGGAAGAAGAGTATCCGTTTGAAGATTAGAAGCCCCTTGGAGTTATTATCTATTTTTGTCTAGTGGGATACCAGTACTTATTCATGTAAATACTAGGAACGCTCTGTACTTTCTATAGGTCTCCTAGACTTGCGATGAGATAAAAACCTCAGATTATGTATGCCTATATTTATTTATCAGATGAATATAATTCTGTTGTGTGGAATGAATAATAGAGGTTGAATGTAAGACCTCACAGAATATATGTGAATAACTCATGTTTGAGAATTTTATTAAATAAGTAGTTGTGGATATTAAGATTGTCCAGGATTTCGAGATACCACTGAGGTTTTTCTTAAAAATAGTATCTTTCACATGTTAAATTTTTGGGATGTGACAGGAATATAGACCTATAGCACAAACCTATTGAGTAATAATAACTTGGGAGGGTAAGTTCCATGGTTAAGACTCAATGAGGTATTCATGAGAACATAAATTCACGGGAGGGAAGCATATCACTGTTTGCATAATATACTCGGGTGTGTATTTTATTTGTACTTATACATACTTGAGATGTTTATTTTTGACTGTAATAGTGAGTTTTGGTATTTGTACTTAAGTTGTTATATTTATTTCTTTGCATAGTTATCTGCTCATTGAGTTTTGATGAACTCACACCCTCTATGATTACCTATTTCAGATTTAATGTGTAATACCCAAGAAAAATAAAATATAAATA
The DNA here is from genome assembly GCA_037074585.1 of Biancaea sappan. Taxonomy (NCBI): domain Eukaryota; kingdom Viridiplantae; phylum Streptophyta; class Magnoliopsida; order Fabales; family Fabaceae; genus Biancaea; species Biancaea sappan. The sequence goes on from CM073491.1 coordinate 6,428,694, forward strand.
TTTGTTTACAAACTACTGTTACTATTTCAGTATACGGTACTATTCACCAGTATAATACTATTTACGTATATGATACTGTTCATTTATACAATCGAAATGTCAAGTACTAGATGTTGTTTGGTCATAAGAGAAAACTAGAAAGAAGTTCGTAGGAGAAACTGACGTTTTATGTGTGAAAATACCCTTAGGGACTAAAGTGAAAGGACTGAATTGAAAAGAAACTTAAAGGTTTAAGGTGAAAGGATATTTTTCCCTTTTAAGTTTCCAATAGTAATAACAGAAAAATTTTCCATCGAGATGCACAGTAACTGCATTATTAAAAATGTCATTTTCATGAATAGTAAATTGAATATTTTATTAGCGCATAGTGTCAAATAATACCCTTGACTTTTGCTATAAATAGGCCCTTCCATTTCACTTCTAAACTCACACCTTCAACTTCTCTTCTTCTCTCCTTAAGTTTCTCTTACTCCAAAGCTAGGCCTCTGAGATTTTGTGCCTTTCCTTTTCAGCTTAGGTAAGGATACTATGCCCTTTCTATGTCTTTCAAATTTTAGAAGTTAATTTCTTAAGTATGCTCTGTGGTTGCGGTTTTGGCCGATCTTCCACATCAGAAAAACTGTCCTTAGCTGTTTATATGTTATTTTGATTCTCTGATTACCGAAATAGAATGTAAACTGTGAAGAATACATGTCTAGGAAAGTTCTGGCTAAGGAAAGACCTGGTTTTTAAGTGTGTCCAGTGTGACCCTCCACTCTTTCCTGGGAACTTACCTGGTGTACTCTTTTACAGGTTGTATTCTCTATTTCTGGTATGAATAGTAACCGTACGTATGAATAGTAATCGTATGAATAGTAACCGTACATATGAACAGTATCTATACGTAAAAATAGTATTCATACATATGAATAGTGACCGTATGTACGAATATTATCCGTATGTATAAATAGTATCCGTATGTATGAATAGTGACCGTATATATGAATAGTACTGTATGTATGAACAGTATCTATATGAAAACAATCCTAACTTGTTTTCTCTAATCTTTCATGAAAATCTCTGTAGCGGAATACTGAAATTCATCTGTGTACTCTTATCTGTAACGACTTAGAGAAGCGATATTCGTACGGAATCCAGGTGAGTGAAACGACCCCGTTTTAATAGAGTTTTAGCATTACTGGTGATAAAAAGTATGTCGTAGGACACTCCCAAGATTCATAGGGGGAAATTGGATTCAAAATGACGAATCTAAATGAGATAATTAATCCATAAGTATGGATAAAATGAAATAAGTATCTTATGATGATGTGAAGTTTGAATGTTTTCAAAAATGGATTAATTGTTATCTTGATATGTGGTTTATAAATCCATAATATAGTTATATACTATACCTGTTATATGGATGAATATTATATTGAGCTTCTGATTATGATATGAAATGCTATTGATTGTGATTGAGCGGGACAGTACCCCCTCTCACGGCAAGGCGGAAAACCCGGTTGACAGGGTGTCTTGACCAATGAGTGTGGAGACAACGATTCCCTCAGTAGCGATATAGCCCGGATTGGTGATAAATCCGTGAGGCGCCCTAGCTAAGAGGATGAGGTTGTGCGTCATGGCGGAAATATACATAATTGGTGAGCCGGCCTGTGTGCGCTCTCCGGGATATATTGCCATTGACGAGTACTAGTAACGTTTGTTGAATTGGATGAATTTTTATCTTGTATGTAAGAGGATGATGTTGTGCGTCATGGCGGAAATATACATAATTGGTGAGCCGGCCTGTGTGCGCTCTCCGGGATATATTGCCATTGACGAGTACTAGTAACGTTTGTTGAATTGGATAAATTTTTATCTTCTGTCTATTGGTTGAGTATGAGCCTTTGGATATGCTTGCATGACTGGTAATGTATTTGAATTTTATTAATGCGAGGCCGATTCGCTCATTGAGTTTAAAAGCTCACATTGTTTGTACAACCTTTTTGTTCAGATCAGGTTGCCATCGAAGAATATCTGCTAGAGGAGTAGATCACTTTGGACCTTCCCGTTGTCGGGTAGACCTCTCTTCTGTTATAGATTATGTTGCTCTGTAATCGTCTAGGACATCTAGTTCAGGGGTTCGACATTTGGCTTGTATGTCAGTATAATAATGTATTTTAAATTGATAATATATGATTACATGCAAATCATCTCTATGATTTTCAGATAAGAAAATTTGATATATTTATCGAAAGGCTTACAGTGATGAGAGATTCATCATTGTGCCGGTCATGTGCCCAGAAAACGGGTCGTGACATAATGGTTAACGAGAAAGAGTACCAGCTGGAGGAATAATGGCTCTTAGAGATATTCTTCTTTTTTGTTGGTGGGTTCTTAGAACCAATTTTATCTAATAGCTTAGGAAAAGATCTGTAGTCATATAGGCCACCTAAGCTTATCTGTAACTGGGGAATTACTATTATTCGGCTATAACTTGTAACTATACTTGTCACATCCCAAAAATTGAGCATGTGCAAAGATACTACTCATTTGATATAATTCTCAAACATACGTTATATACATATATTCTGTAAGGTTTTACATTTAACCTTAATCATTCATTCCACACTACAGAATTATATTCATCTGATAAACAAATATAGACATACATAATCTGATATTTCTATCTCATCGCAAGCCTAGGAGACCTATAGAAAGTACAGAGCGTTTCTAGGGTCCACATTAATAAGTACTGGTATCCCACCAGACAGAAATAGAGAATAATCCCAAGGGGCTTCTAATCTTCAAACGGATACTCTTGTTCTTTATTTTCTGTATCTGAAAAAAAATAATCATAGGGAGTGTGAGTTTATTTAAAAACTCAGTAAGTAAATAACTGTACTATATAAAATATCAAAAGTACAAATACCACATTTACTCATATAATTAATTGTCTTATACATCGAGTAGTATGGGACTCTAACCCTTTCAAACTCATGAATAAGATTTCATAGATATACACTGAGTAGTATGGGACTCTAACCCTTTCAAACTCGTGAATAAGATTTCATAGGTATACGCCGAGTAGTATGGGACTTTAACCCTTTCAACTCGTGTATAGGTTTCATAGATATGCACTGAGTAGTATGGGACTTTAACCCTTTCAAACTCATGTATAAGATTTCTTAGATATACACCGAGTAGTATGGGACTTTAACCCTTTCACACTCGTGTATTAGATCCCGTAGATCTTTACTCATTAATAAAATAGTGAGAATTCATCACATAGTACAATTGTCATGAAATAAATAATTTCTTCATACTCTTATTTCTACTTATCATCATATACTCCCATATGAAAAATTAATTGCTTATTATCCAAATAATGTTGTAAATGGGACTTATATTGTACTTTGACTAGTAATATCAAATTAGCTGAGCAAGGTTATTCACTCACCTTGATGTTTGTCCAAGTTTACCTTGTTCCACACTAGAATTTGTGTAGGAAAATTTCCTAGTAAAATATATTACAAGGAATCATAAGAAAGGAAACAAAATCACGAAAATACGTAAAATTTTCTGACTGCTACAGTAACGGGTTGCTACAGTACGGTTTGCTACAGTGTCGGTTCGCTACAGTGCCGGTTCGCTACAGTAACGTTGACTGCTAGAGTATCGTTGACTGCCGACACTACAGTACTGCTACAGTAACCCGAAGAAAATTTTCCAGATTTTGTTTCGAAATTTCTGGTCGCTACAGTAACCCGTTTTTTTTTGCAGAAGAATCTTTCAAAAATTCATCCTTTCCTTTCTTGTTTCAAAACCAGAATTTCAACTCTTTTAACCGATTATAACTCAAATATAACTTCTAAAGCTACTGAGATTCATGAATTATCATCAAAATCTTCAAGAACAAAACCTCCTCTAATCTTCCATATAAACTTAGATTTAAGGAAAATAACGAGATTAAAGCTTACCTTTGATCCTTACAAAGCTTTTGAACCGAACAGATAATCGAAATTCTGAAGATCAAGGAAAGGATTTGAGAAGAAAATGAAGAACTGAGAGAGAACTGCTTTTCTGCTTCCTTCGGCTGAGTGAAAAATGAGGGTTACTATTGAAACTTTATATTAAATATTTCTAATGGGTTATTCAATAACCCATGGGTATCCATAACCCAACATCCAAACCCATCCAGTCAATTTACAATAAATGGACTAATTGACCATTCTGAAACCACTTTTCCATGAATTTCACCATTCTTAGAATATATCCCTCATTGTGCAAATATTTAGTCCAGTCATTTAACTCAATTTTCATAAATAATATTCAAAGAGAACAATTAAATATGAAAATTAAAAATGACCAAAATAAATAACTAAAGTAACGTTGTAGAATTCTAAAATACTCTTAAGCGAATTATATTCTGAAATTAACGGGTATTACATTCTACCCCCCTTAAAAGAATTCGGTCCTCCGAATTAAAACCTTACCTCAAGTTTCAAATAAATGTGGATAGTTTTTCCACATCTCATCTTCTGCTTCCCACGTAGCTTCCTCGCGAGAATGATTTCTCCAAAGAACCTTGACAGTAGGAATTTCTTTGGTACGCAATTTTTTGACTTTTCTATCAAGGATAGCTACTGGTACCTTTTCGTAGGTGAGAGTTTCATCAAAATGAACTTCTTGGGGTTGAATGACATGAGAAGGATCAGGAAGATACTTCCGTAGCATGGACACATGAAATATTAGATGAACTCCCTCTAGGTTGGAAGGTAGGTCTAGGCGATATGCCCCGTTACCCACTCTGTCTACAACCTCATATGGGCCAACATACCTCGGACTAAGCTTGCCTTTCTTCCCGAATCTCATTACTCCCTTCATAGGTGAGATTCGTAAGAAAACCATATCACCTATTGCAAATTCAAGGTCACGTCGTCGGTTGTCCGCATAAGACTTCTGTCTACTCTGAGCAGTTAACAACTTCTCTCTGATCAGTTTAACTTTATTTATATCTTCCTGTATCATCTCAGGTCCAAATATTTTGGTTTCACCAAGTTCAAACCAACCTATAGGAGATCGACACCGTCTCCCATATAAAGCCTCAAAAGGTGCCATCTGAATACTGGCTTGGTAACTGTTGTTATCAGCAAATTCAATAAGAGACAAATGATCTTCCCAACTTCCACTGAAATCCATCACACAAGCTCTTAGCATATCCTCTAAAGTCTGAATTGTCCTTTCGGACTGTCCATCAGTATGAGGATGGAATGCTGTGCTAAGATTCACTTTGGTACCCAAAGCCTCTTGAAACACTTTCCAGAACCGAGAAGTAAACTGAGGTCCTCGGTCTGATATAATGGATATTGGTACACCATGAAGTTTCACTATTTCTTTAACATAAAGTCGAGCAAGTTTTGCTACACTGAAAGTGGTATGAACAGGAAGAAAATGTGCTGACTTAGTAAGTCGATCCACTATGACCCATATTGAGTCATTTCCTTTTGTTGACCGAGGTAAACCTACTACAAAATCCATAGTGATCCTTTCCCACTTCCACTCGGGAATATCTAGTTTTTGCATCAAACCAGGTGGTAATCGATGTTCAGCTTTAACTTGCTGACAAGTCAAACATCGAGCTACAAAGTCAGTCACGTCTCGCTTCATGCCCTCCCACCAGTAAACTTGTTTCAAAGATTCAATGTTGGGGACACAGAGTCTCCCATTAAACCATAAGACTCCTTCTTCATCTACCAAGAAATTTGGTGCTAGACCTTGCCTTGCCTTATCTCTGACTTTGACCATATCAATGTCATTTTCTAAAGTTGCTTTTACTTTTTCTACAAGGGATGATCTAACTGTTAAATGAGCCAGAAATGTACCTGACTCAGTGATCTCGAAGAATACTCCATCAGCTTCCAATTCTTGTAGTTCATGTATTAGAGACCTCCTTATAGTGGCAATGTGAGCTAAACTTCTCATAGACTTTCGACTTAGAGCATCAGCCACTACATTTGCTTTACCTGGATGGTAAATGATGGTACAATCATAATCTTTCAGAAGTTCCATCCACCTTCGTTGCCTTAGATTGAGATTTCTCTGCTAAAAAATGTACTTAAGGCTTTTGTGATCTGTAAAAATTTGACAAGTCTCCCCATACAAGTAATGTCTCCAAATCTTTAGGGCAAACACTACAGCTGCCATTTTCAAATCATGAGTGGGGTAATTCAATTCATGCTTTTTAAGCTGACGTGAGCCATAAGCTATGACTTTACCATGTTGCATCAACACACACCCTAAGCCTATCTTTGAGGCATCACAGAATACAGAGTAACCCCCTGGTCCTGATGGTAGGATTAAAACTGGTGCAGAAGTTAAACACTCTTTCAATTGGGTGAAACTTTGTTCACATGAATCATCCCAAATGTATTTAACATTCTTTCGGGTTAACTTATTTAATGGGAGAGCTGTCTTAGAGAAATCTTTGACAAAGCGACGGTAATACCCTGCTAAGCCAAGAAAACTACGTACTTCAGACACAGTTGTTGGTCTAGGCCATTGTTTTACTGCTTCAATTTTACTTGGATCAACATGAATACCTTCTTGGGAAATAACATGTCCCAAAAATGTTACCTGACTCATCCAGAATTCACATTTTGAGAGCTTTGCGTACAACTGATGCTCTCTCAAAGTCTGAAGCACTAATCTCAAATGTTCAGTATGTTCTTCATGACTCTTTGAATACACCAAAATATCATCAATAAATACAATTACAAACTTATCAAGGAATGATTTGAACACTCTGTTCATTAAATCCATAAATGCTGCTGGTGCATTTGTCAACCCAAAAGACATCACAAGAAACTCATAATGTCCATACCGTGTACGAAAAGCAGTCTTAGGTATATCATCACTCTTAATTCGTAACTGATGATATCCAGACCTTAGATCAATCTTTGAGAAGTATTTTGCTCCTTGAAGCTGATCAAACAAATCATCTATCCTTGGTAAAGGAAACTTATTCTTCACTGTGACTTTATTCAGCTGACGATAATCTATACATAGTCTCATAGAACCATCTTTCTTTTTCACAAAAAGAACAGGAGCACCCCAAGGTGAAAAACTTGGGTGAATGAACCCTTTGTTCAACAAATCTTCCAATTGTTCTTTGAGTTCTTTTAGCTCAACAGGAGCCATACGATAAGGTGGAATAGAAATTGGTCGTGTGTCTGGGACCAAATCAATACTGAACTCAATATCTCTTTCTGGCGGTAATCTAGGTAAATCTTCTGGGAACACATCTGGGAATTCATTAACCACATGAATGTCTTCTAACTTCTGTTCTTTCTTTTCTAAATATTTGATAAAAGCTAGAAATCCCTGTCATCCTTTTCGCAACATACGCCGGGCACTTAACATAGATATCACGTTGCAAGGTACATCACTTCGATCTCCTTGAAACACAAAATTACTCCTCCCCGGCATATTAAAGGAAATAACTTTGTCACGATAATTTATAGTAGCATGACAAGAAGATAGCCAGTCCATCCCTAAAATCACATCAAAATCTAACATATTGAGAATCATAAGATCTATCTCAGTTTCTATGCCTCTAACGATTATTTTACAAGAATGATAACATGTTTTAACTATCAAAGTCTCTCTCATCGGTGTGGAAACCAAGAATGGTTCTTTAAGAATAATCGAATCAAATGCAAATCTCTTGGCAAATAGGGGCGACACATATGAGTGAGTAGAACCGGGGTCAAACAAAATACGTGCAGCAAAAGTATTAACAGATAATATACCTGTAACTACAGCATTGGATGTTTGAGCATCCTGTCGGGTTAGAGCATATACTCTTGCATTCCCTCTGCCAGCAGCTTGTTTTCCACGGTCACCTTGGCCTCTTCCAGAACCTCTTCCCATACTACCCCCTATTGAAGGGGTTGGTGTTTGAGTAATAGATTGTGGTCGAGGTGGCAAAGTAGACCCTTGACCTGGTCTTGTCATGAGCTGAGGGCACTCCCTTATAAAATGTCCTTTTTGTCCACAGTTAAAACAACCTGTACCAACAGTGTTTAACCTGTATTCTCCGAAGTGAAACTTTCCACATTCAGGACATTGAGGTTTTTCCCTTCTACCTTGAGTACCTCCTCTACTAGAAGAGCTAAAACCACCCCTGTTCTCTGAACGAGGCTTAGCCACACTGGCTGTAGAATAAGTTGACTTAGTAGGAGTGGCTGGAACATTTTGTGATGCAGTAAAGGGTTTCAAAGTCCCTGAGTCTTCCCTTTGATCAAAAGATCTCCTATATCTAGCTTTCTTCTTTTGTCGATATTTTTCTTTATTCTTTGACCTCCTTTCCATAACCAATATGTAAAACTCCGTCCACATAACTGGCGGTGTGCCTTGAATTCTAGCTTTCTTCCAGTTCTTCCACCATTTACCAGCCCTACTCTTTAACTGAAAAGAAGTGAATTCTACCTTTTGAGTAGGAGAACACCCTATAGCATCACAGATTGCTTCACAATCTTCAAGGAAACATTGTGGGTCCTCTTTGGGATCTTCCCCTGAAAAAGTAGGAGGCCTCATTTTCTGGAATTCAGACATTCTTACCTCCTTTACGTTATCTCCTCCAGCTAACTGAGCTGGTGGTACAATTTCAGCTTCAACAATAGGAGGATCCACTGGCAGGTTAGCTTGTGCAGCTCGACCTCTCATTTCAGTCTCAAATCGGTCAAATCGTTCATTCATCAAATTAATCACATGTGCAATAGTTGCATTACTAATGTGAGCATCAAGTTCGACTCTCCTTGCTTGCTCACATGTTACGCCCTCAGTACTTTGAGCATGTAAACTATCACTACGGTTAGGATCATCTTGCACATGTACTGGTGGATTTATGGCCCTCCTTGGACCCATATGCTCATTATTATTAGAAGATCCTTCTGACATTGATCTGTCACAGATCTACACACATAACAAACAATTTTCAGACATAAACAAAATATCACTTACTAGCCCCACTGAGAAGTTATATATAAAATGACGTTATACTCTACAAGGTCTTTTATGGAACCTAATCCTATGGTCATGCCGCGGCTCATGACAATAGGGAAGGGCCCACAAAGATCACTTTGCTCTGTACTCTATAGGGGACCTATAAAACCTTTCCTCTGATACCAAATTTGTCACATCCCAAAAATTGAGCATGTGCAAAGATACTACTCATTTGATATAATTCTCAAACATACGTTATATACATATATTCTGTAAGGTTTTACATTTAACCTTAATCATTCATTCCACACTACAGAATTATATTCATCTGATAAACAAATATAGACATACATAATCTGATATTTCTATCTCATCGCAAGCCTAGGAGACCTATAGAAAGTACAGAGCGTTTCTAGGGTCCACATTAATAAGTACTGGTATCCCACCAGACAGAAATAGAGAATAATCCCAAGGGGCTTCTAATCTTCAAACGGATACTCTTGTTCTTTATTTTCTGTATCTGAAAAAAAATAATCATAGGGAGTGTGAGTTTATTTAAAAACTCAGTAAGTAAATAACTGTACTATATAAAATATCAAAAGTACAAATACCACATTTACTCATATAATTAATTGTCTTATACATCGAGTAGTATATGACTCTAACCCTTTCAAACTTATGAATAAGATTTCATAGATATACACCGAGTAGTATGGGACTCTAACCCTTTCAAACTCGTGAATAAGATTTCATAGGTATACGCCGAGTAGTATGGGACTTTAACCCTTTCAACTCGTGTATAGGTTTCATAGATATGCACTGAGTAGTATGGGACTTTAACCCTTTCAAACTCGTGTATAAGATTTCTTAGATATACACCGAGTAGTATGGGACTTTAACCCTTTCACACTCGTGTATTAGATCCCGTAGATCTTTACTCATTAATAAAATAGTGAGAATTCATCACATAGTACAATTGTCATGAAATAAATAATTTCTTCATACTCTTATTTCTACTTATCATCATATACTCCCATATGAAAAATTAATTGCTTATTATCCAAATAATGTTGTAAATGGGACTTATATTGTACTTTGACTAGTAATATCAAATTAGCTGAGCAAGGTTATTCACTCACCTTGATGTTTGTCCAAGTTTACCTTGTTCCACACTAGAATTTGTGTAGGAAAATTTCCTAGTAAAATATATTACAAGGAATCATAAGAAAGGAAATAAAATCACGAAAATACGTAAAATTTTCTGACTGCTACAGTAACGGGTTGCTACAGTACGGTTTGCTACAGTGTTGGTTCGCTACAGTGCCGGTTCGCTACAGTAACGTTGACTGCCGACACTACAGTACTGCTACAGTAACCCGAAGAAAATTTTCCAGATTTTGTTTCGAAATTTCTGGTCGCTACAGTAACCCGTTTTTTTTTGCAGAAGAATCTTTCAAAAATTCATCCTTTCCTTTCTTGTTTCAAAACCAGAATTTCAACTCTTTTAACCGATTATAACTCAAATATAACTTCTAAAGCTACTGAGATTCATGAATTATCATCAAAATCTTCAAGAACAAAACCTCCTCTAATCTTCCATATAAACTTAGATTTAAGGAAAATAACGAGATTAAAGCTTACCTTTGATCCTTACAAAGCTTTTGAACCGAACAGATAATCGAAATTCTGAAGATCAAGGAAAGGATTTGAGAAGAAAATGAAGAACTGAGAGAGAACTGCTTTTCTGCTTCCTTCGGCTGAGTGAAAAATGAGGGTTACTATTGAAACTTTATATTAAATATTTCTAATGGGTTATTCAATAACCCATGGGTATCCATAACCCAACATCCAAATCCATCCAGTCAATTTACAATAAATGGACTAATTGACCATTCTGAAACCACTTTTTCATGAATTTCACCATTCTTAGAATATATCCCTCATTGTGCAAATATTTAGTCCAGTCATTTAACTCAATTTTCATAAATAATATTCAAAGAGAACAATTAAATATGAAAATTAAAAATGACCAAAATAAATAACTAAAGTAACGTTGTAGAATTCTAAAATACTCTTAAGCGAATTATATTCTGAAATTAACGGGTATTACAATACTTGTCTTGGATATTTCTCTCTAAGACATGATGATTGAAGAAATTGACAAATTGTTATAAGTATTTATTTTAAATGAAACGAATTTCATTTATGTTTGAGTATTGATGATTTGCATAGGATGCATGATGTATGGTTTATAAATTAAGTTCAGGGAAATTCTGGGGTACTGTAGAGGTACACCATAGGAGTTATAGGTATATCATGTGCCCG